>JBBPLG010000386.1:0-24031 GCA_038089695.1 Xanthoconium separans | reverse complement strand
TAGGTCTCATATCCTCTATACTTGACCTCTCAAGGACAGGATGGTACTATGCTGGGCTGGCTGGCTCACAGTACACTAGGTTGTATTCAGGCTCACTTCATCTCTCATTCCTCTAAGTGTTGTGACTCATCTTTGCTAGGGCACATGCTCACAGTAAGCATAACATTTGTGCCTTGACCATGAAGAAATCTATCCTTGAATCATAGCATATATGAGCAGGATTGAAGAGCCTGATGTAGTTCATTAAGTGCATTGTGGGCCTGCCCAGTACATATGTAGCTTCCACTCAATTTCTTCAAGCTTTGTATCACACAGGACTTGACAGCATTGTATATAGAGCTACAGTACACTTGTACCACTGTAGTCTTTAAGCTAGTTCTATGCCAGAATACCTGCTTGTATTCATATTGCAACTCCTCATTGCCTCCTACTCGCAATCTATTCTTCTTTACTAGTGTACTGGTAATACATAGGATCCCTCTTGAGTCTCGTTATTACACTTACTGTGAGCCTGTGCCCTAGCAAAGTTAGTTGCAACCATTCATGGTAGAGAAGTGAAGTGAGCAGTGATACAACCTAGTGTACTGCGAGCCAACCGGCCCAGCATAGTACCATCTGAATGTTGAGGAGGTTGAGTACTGGAGTGTGCCAGACCGAAGCAGAGTCTTGAGGGTTCAAGTGCAAGCGAATACCTTGAAGAGCTGAAAGACGAAGAGGTGTGAAATGATAGCAATGTTGAGAGTGGATGAGACTTAAGAGAGATCCTATCACCAGTACACCAGTGAGTGAGAATAGGGTTGTGGGTAAAGGGCAACGAGAAGTTGCAGTAGGAATACAGGCAAGTATTCAGGCATAGAACTAGCTTAGAGACTACAGCAGAACAAGTGTAGCTCTATATATACTATAACATGATGGTGCACAGACCATCAGGGTAAAGGGTGATCCTAGAAGGATCAAATAGGCTTCCCACAACGGGAAGGAATGAAAGGATCAAAGAGGAGTTCTGCTGTCATGAAGGTTGGAAGAGGATCAACAGGATCAAAGGATCAAAGAGTGAAATATGCCCTATATGGCTATAGAGTCCATTGGGTGTACATGTGATGGGAGATCAAGAATGGGATCCCATCAGGAGCTAAAGAAGGATCAAATGAAAATCCACTATCTTGGGGCAATAAGGATCAGTGATAGGATCAACAGATGATCAGGAATGCATCTAGTGCTGTATGCAGGTAAGGGGTTCTGCATGGATATACAATGGCTATAAGAATAGCCCTAGGTTGTGATAGGTTGTACTCCTGCTCAGAAGGAGTTGGGATAACAAGTGGAGGATAGAGGACTTCATGGTTGACTAGGAGGGCATGTATCCGTCTTCAGGAAGAGTCGTACTAGACCATCTATGTCCAAGATGTTTAGGCGAACAAGGGTTGGCCATAAGCAAGAGTATGGCAACTCCTGGTGTCCATAGGTGTGGATGATGACATTGGTAGTACTCCCTGAGTACTAATGTGAGAGATAAGGCTTCTGCCAGAGCCTTGAGGTAGCAGTGTCCCTGTCTGTCGAGGAAAGGTTGAAGAAAATAAACTGGTCCCGTCTGGTGGTACTGCCGGTGAACCATAAATCCATAACACTCATCCACTCTTGATATTGCTATTGTTTCACACCTCTTCGTCTTTCAGCTCTTCAAGGCATTAGCTTGTGCTTGTACCCTCAAGATTCCACCTTGGTCTTGCACATTCTGGTGCTTGACCTCTCCTACCTTGGATGGTACTCTGCAGGGCCAGCTGGCTCACACAGTACACTAGATTGTATCACTGCTCACTTCACTTCTTTGTCATAAATGGTTGTGACTAACTTTGCCAGAGCACAAGCTCACAGTAAGCATAACAATATCATTCAGCATATCCCTTTGATGGCCAGGCCCCATCTCCTTTGTGCTTGATGCAACCATATCCAGATCAGCCCATCCATGTTCTGGCACCTCTCCATCTGTCTGTCTGACCCCTTTGATGAAGTTGAATGAAAACTTCCATTGACACTCCATAATATGTGCAGGTACATAGATGAAACTTTAGTATGAGAAAGCTGATTTCTTTCTCTTTGTGGGGGAGGTGCAAGGTAGTTAGAAGAGTCTGCATCCTTCCTCACAAATTCCATGCCATTCGGCAAGCAATGTTATAGGAGACATTGATGACTTTGAGAGTAGTGCCTCTTAGGGCGGACAAAAACAAATAGTCTGTGTTAAGGTACCTGGTAGATCAAATCAATATAGATCATGCAATACAAGATGACCAAATAGCATAAACCTCAACTCTTGCCTTTTTGTAAATCTCCTAGCCACCCTGGGAGCTTCATTCCATGTTGTGCATAGTTGATGGTGCCACATCCAGTAGCTGCAAGCCCCTAAGAAGATTTCATTTCCACTGCATTCACAGCATTATGCCCAACATATGTGCTTCTCTAGGTGATGTTTTAGATGTATCTGGGCTTTGCAATTACAGCTGTTTTCATTTTGATGTGGAGTCCAATGTGTTATGGAATTGTTCTATGGCACATTTATTTCTCTTCATTTACTCTATTTTGGACTTGTCTTCTCCTCACGATGGGACTCTCTCCCATCTGATGTCTTCCATTCACATCACTTACGACAATGTATAGCCACTCAGAGATGCATTCCGAGTATGGTGATCCATTTTACTCTGTTCACTGATTGTTCTGCTCTTCTGGACAGCAGAGACCCTTTTCTTCTGATTTCCTTCTGATCCTTTCCACCCCAATGGCAGAACACTTATTATCCCTATGAGATCTGATGGTCTGTGCTCTGTTTCTTGTTGTAATGTACCAGTAGCCTTAAGCTACAGTGAGCAACATAACTGTTGCAATGCCTAACCCTAATGCAGTGTGTGAAGTGCACTGCAAACACCCATGGGAATATTGCTTAGCTTTGGTGGAGCCAAACAATGTACAAACACAGCTACAAAATGGTCCTTGGGCCATGTGATTTGGCCCAGTGGCTGTGGAGATATTGCTAATTTAAGTCACCCATGTCATTGCAACAGTTTTGTTGCTGAAGTATTGAACATTGGAAACCATATGTTGTAGTGAGATATTATATCAGCAATTGGTCATGTGATGTATGAATAGTTCAACATGATGTAAACACAGCCAAACAACCTCGCTTTTACCACTTCTTTCACCATAAAATCCCTTTCCATTGATCAAACCAATCAAATCATCTCTGTTATGCTTACTGCGAGCCGATGCCCTAGCGAAGTGAGTCACAACCGTTCGTGTGAGAAGAGATGAAGTGAGCAATGATACAACCTAGTGTACTGTGAGCCAGCCAGCCCAGCCGAGTACTGTCCTATACATGGAGGAGGTCAAGCATGAGTGTGCAAGACCAACGAGGAGTCTTGAGGGTACAAGTGCAAGCTAATGCCTTGAAGAGCCAGAAGACAAAAGTTGTGAAATGAAGGCGATATCGAGAGTGGACAAGACTCAAGAGGGATCCCTTCACCAGTACACCAGTAAATGAGAATAGGATTGTGAGTACAAGGGCACCGACATGCAGTATGAATACAGGCAGGTATTCTGGCGTAGAACTAGCTTAGAGATACCAGTGAACAAAGGTACCTCTATATATACTGTAGACTGATGGTGCATGGACCATCAGGGTCAAGGGTGATCCATGAAGGATCAAACAGGCTTCCCACAACGGGAAGGATCAAAAGGATCAAAAGGAGTCCCATTGTCGTGAAGAGCGGAATAGGATCAACAGGATCAAAGGGGAACAAAAGGTGAAACATGCCCTATATGGCTATTGAGTCCATTGGGCAGTACATGTGATGGGAGATCAAGAAACAGGATCCCATCAGAAACTAGGAATAGAATCAAATGGAGATCTGCTGTCTCAGGGCAATGAGGATCAGCGATAGAATCAACAGATGATCAGAGACACATCTAGTGCCATATGCGGACAGAGTTTCACATGGCTATACAATGGCTGAGGGTGATGACAAGTTGTACTCCTGTAACCGGTGAGGAGTGGGATAATGAAGGGAAGACAGGTGTTCGGGGATTGGCTAGGAATGGGTGTCTGTCTTCAGGGCAAGTCTTGCTAGATTGTCTATGACCAAGACGTCTAGGAGAACAAGGGTTGGCCATAAGTGAGAGTATGGCGACTCCTGAGGTGTCCTATGACGAGGACAATGATGGTAGTACTCCCTGAGTACTCGTGTAGTTGGTAAGGCTTCTGCCAGAGCCTTGAGGTAGCGGGTCCCTGTCTGTCGAGGAAAGGTGAAGAAAAGAATGAAATAATCCGGTCTGGTGGTACTGCCAGTGAACTGCGATTTCCATAACAATCCCCTTCTTGGAATCTGGTCAACCCGCCCATCAGATTGCTGCTTCTACTAGGTCCAACCACTCCACCATCAGTCATATTTGTTCCAAACACTGTCCCAACCTTCCCAAAGCCTCTGGTGGCCAACCATCCATCATTTCCCCCACTGATAGGTGTCATGCTATCAGACTTATTGGTACTGGAAAGTGTTATGGTTTTTCCTTACAGTGTGGTTTATTTTTCCTACTGTTACTTCGGACTCATTCCCTCCTCACGATGGAACTGTTTCCATCCAATGTCTTCCAACTTTCCCCTATGATGCTGTATTGTCACTCAGCGGTTTACTCCGAGTATGACTTCCTCTTTGTTCCGCTCACTGATGTTCTGCTCTTCCAGACAGCGGAACCCTGTTCCCCTTCCTATTCCTTTTTGTCCCCTGTTCCGACCAGCGGAACCTTTTTACCTTTCCTATTGGACCCAATGGTCCGTGCCACATTTCGCATCATATAATTACTTGAGTCCTGTACTTGTAAACAGTAATCTAGTTCTACGCAATTCATACTGTGTTTACTGGAGTTCCACTCGCTCGAAGTCCCCTACTTCTTGCTTGTGTCTTCCCTCTTTTTCCTTGCGAAGAACTAGGACTTCACGTCGTTACAAGAGGACCCTTCACCAAGGGTTGAGTATGACATCAACGGCTTCGCTTTGCTTAAGTCGTCGACTATCAAACAGAAAATTGCTCACTCCTGATTCGCCCTCCACAACTGTGTTTACTCCAGTTGTCTCAGTAAGCGTAACAGAAAGGCTGAAAATGCTGTCCAGGTCACCAAGACTCTTCAGGATGTCAAGAACCATTCCATCTCCCCACAAACCATCCGCCATCACTTGAAAAAAGCTGGTATGAAGGCTGTGGTGAAGCAAAAACGCCCTCTTCTCTCCAAGCGTCATAGGAGAGCAAGGTTGGACTTTGCTGTAAGCCATCAGGATTGGACTATGGATGACTGGAGGCATGTAATATGGTCAGATGAGACCAAAATCAATCGCATTGGCTCAGATGGTAGGAAATGGGCTTGGAAAAAGGCAGGAGAAGGCCTCAGTGATAGGATTGTAGAGGGGACAGTTAAGTTTGGAGGAGGATCAGTGATGATATGGGGCTGTATGACTTGGGAAGGAGTTGGAATGGCTTGTAAGATTGATGGTAAGATGGATGCTGACCTTTATGTGCAGATTTTGGAGGATGAACTGCAGCAAACCCTGGAGGATTATGGATTTTCCACAGAGGACATTATCTTTCAACAGGATAATGATCCCAAGCATACCAGTAAAAAGGCCAGGGAGTGGTTTGAGGAGCATGGATTTGAGGTCATGGTATGGCCTGCTCAGTCACCAGACCTTAACCCCATAGAACATCTGTGGTTTCTTCTCAAAAGAAGGCTAGCAGACTATCCTGAGCCAGCTAAGGGAGTGTTAGAACTTTGGGAGAGGATTCAGCAAGAGTGGTATAAGATTGGGGTGGAGGAGTGTCAGAGATTGATTGAAAGTATGCCTAGGAGGATTCAGGAGGTCATCAAGGCCAAAGGAGGATATACCTCATACTAATTTGCCATACCCCTAATACCAGCAACAAAACCGTTGCAATGACATGGGTGACTTAAATTAGTAATATCTCCACAGCCACTGGGCCAAATCACATGACCCAGGGACCATTTTGTAGCCAAGGGTTTGTACATTGTTTGGCTCCACCAAAGCTAAGCAATATTCCCACGGGTGTTTGCAGTGCACTTCGCGCACTGTGTTAGGGTTAGGCATTGCAACAGTTTTGTTGCTCACTGTACTGTTACAGAGTTATATGACTAAGCAAAGATAGAAAGTCGTAGAACGTCGTAGAAAGGTCATGTGACACTTTAGTCAGCATGAGTGAGAACTGCATAGTCAAGTGACATGTCAGGTTGGAATATTCTAGAATGATGGAAGATAACGATGACAACGCAAGTGAAAGTGAGTACCAAGTCATGGGAGGAGTGAGTCATTGTTAGAGGAGGAAAGGCAAGTCCGATAGTATATGAAGAAAAGAAAAGGAGGGGAGGAATCGTAACACTGCCTCAGTCTTGCACACTTCGGTGCTCAACCTCTCCTACCCCAGACAGTACTTCACAGGGCTGGCTGGCTTGCAGTACACTAGGTTGTATCACTGCTCACTTCACTTCTCTATCACAAACAGTTGCAACTAACTTTGCTAGGGCATGAGCTTACAGTAAGCATAACACTACAAGCCTCTGAGCTCTCCTATAGGTTGCTTTGTTCTCTGAAGTGTCAAATTTTCCAGGAAGGGGAAGATAGTCTGGGTGATTGGTTGATAGTCTCCAAAGGTCAGGTAATCCCTGGGAGGACAAAGGTGGCAGTGGTGGCAGCTGGTCCACAATGAATTCTGGTTCTGGGAAAGATGAGGGGGGATGGAAACGGTATATGGTGGGTGGGGCTGGCCTTCTGTTATGGAACAGGGCCAATAGTAAAGCTAGCTCTTTGTTACACTTACCATGACAACTGGAGTTAACTCAGTTGTGGAGGAAGAATAAGAACAATAGTTAGATGCCTGTTTGATAGACCGAGGACCTAAGCAATGTGAAGTCAACAGTGTCACACTCAACCCTTATGAATAGAAGGGTCCTCTTGTGATGACGTGAAGTCCTAGTTCTTTGCAGAGAGGGGGAGAGAGACACAAACGAGAAGTTGAAGACTTCAAGCTTATGGGACACCAGTTATCACAGTATGAATTGTGTAGGACTAGCTTGATACTACAAGTACAGAGGCTTGGCTATTTATATGACAAAGAAATGGTCATGGACCATCAGGTAGTCCAGGAATAAAGAATGTTCCACTACCAGAACAGAAAGGATAGGAAAGACATTACAATGAACAGTTCTCGGACCACTGTCCAGAAGAGTGGAATGGTCAGCAAGTGGAGAAGAATGGGTTACCATACTTGGGATACATCTCCAAGTGGCTATACATTGTCATAGCTGATAGGAATGGAAGACATCAGATGAGACCAGATCCCATCATGAGGAGAAGACAAGTCCAAACAAAAAAGGAAACAAAAGAAAATAATCATACCAGTATACAATTCTGTAACAACATTCTTCTATCAACCACAAAACACCTCTTGATGGCATGCCTGCTGGCAACCCTTCCTCCAAGAATACAACCTCACATTCAGACATTGTCCTGGATTGCAAATGGGCCCAGTGGACACCCTGTCTCACCCAAAAGGGATAACTACTACAACTAACAACACCAAGAAGGTCCTCCTGCCAGAACAACTATTCATCTGCACCATTGATGCCGAACTTCATTCCAAACATCTTGCCTCTACCCCTTCCAATCCCCTTGTTTTGGAACAGTTGAAACTTCTCAGCACAGACCACAATAATGTCCTGCCCACCTGGTTTAACAACCCTGCAGATTGGGCTTATACTGAAGGAGTGCTATACTTCAAAGGATGAACCTACATACCAGACTCACTCCTCCAACAGTGACTGGAGAAGGAATGTCACACCTCACCCTTCATTGGTCACACTGGATATTTCTGCACTATTGCTACCTTGGAAAACAACTACTGATCGCCTGGAATGACCACCTTTGTCTGCTGCTACATCACTGGTTGCGCCACCTGTCAGGCTAATAAAGTACAAACTCATCCTACCATGCCTGCATTATCCCCTATCACTTCCACCACCACCCAACCCTTCCAGCAAATCTCTGTCAATCTCATCACTGGCCTTCCTCCTAGCAACAGATTTGACTCTGTCATGGTCATGGTTGACCATGGGCTTAGTAAGGGGGTAATTTTCAAACCTTGTACCAAAAACATCAACACTGCAGGAATCACCAAAATCTTTTTCTCCTCTGTTTTCAAATGCTTTGGGCTACATGACAAAGTGATCTCTGACAGAGGACCACAATTTGTCTCTGCCTTCGCTATTGAACTAGCAAGAATTCTCCAATATGATGTGGCACTCTCCACTGTGTATCACCCTCAAACCAATGGAGAAACAGAACAGGTCAACCACAAGTTAGAAATGTATTTGTGGATCTTCTGTGAAGAAATTCCCCAGAAATGGGCAGACCTCCTCACTACTGCTGAATACCATCACAATTCCACCCAACACTCAGTCATCAAACAAACTCCATTCTTCCTGATGATGGGATATAAACCCCACTCTTACCCCCCTCCTGGAAAAATGTTCCTACCCACTTTGGAGCAATGGATGAACTCCCTAGAAAAAGCCCAAGAAGAAGCCATTGCTACACATGACAAAGCCAGACAATATATGGCAAACCAAATCACAACAAAGTTTTCCCCATGGAAAACAGGACAAAGAGTATGGCTGGACTCTCGGAATCTCAGACTAAAGTACCCTACACAGAAACTCACCCCTCAAAGGGAAGGACCTTTCAAGATTACACAAGTTCTTTCACCCATCTCCTACTGCCTTAAACTCCCCCCAACTTGGAAGATTCACAATGTGTTCCATGCATCCCTCCTATCTCCTTATAAGGAAATGGAGGAACATGGAGCAAACTTCTTCCCAGAACCACTGGATATGATAGAAGGAGAAGAAGAGTGGGAGATTGAAACAATCTTGGCACACTGAGGAACAGCAGCCTGACAATTGTATCTGGTCAAATGGAAGGGCTACTCCTTGGTGGAAAACACTTGGGAACCCTCATGGAACTTGTGACACTCCACTGAACTACTCCAGGATTACTGGGACTGACAGAATGATAAGAGATAAGCCATTGGAAGAAGTACTGGGAAAAGCTATCAGGCACACCAACTGGTGGCAGGCTATCCCATCCCCATCTTCAAAACATGTACACCACTGTCAATGACCTCCTGGCCAACACACCCCTTCATCTACACTGCTTCCTCCCTGAGCACTGTCACATGGCCCTTAGCACCCTCCTCTCCAACCCCATCGTCCACCAATATCTTAAACGAGATGACTCCTTTGTGCATAGAGGCCCCATTGATACCCTCATTGCTGTCACCCAATCCCTCCACACTGTCAAGTGAGTTCATGAGATCGCTATGGGAGACATCATTGAGCCCAACCCCCACCACATCCTTATGGACACAACCATCTCCAAAGCCCAACACCATTTATTCGACTCTCTCCAATGCCTTGGGGTCATCTCTGCCCTCAACAAACTCCCATATGTTGTCACCACTCCCATCATCTGCCCCCTCCTTAGATCCCTTCCCCATCAGTACCAGCAGTTCTATCTCAACCAAGCCATCACCCCTTGGGACAACCCGCTCAACACATGGGAAGGAGGACTATCAGTCAAAGAGTTTGACCAAGACACCACCCCCATCCCCTCCTCTCAAGATACCCCTACAGCATCCTTGTCCACAAAAGAAAACACTACCCCCATTCCTGTGCCAGCCCCTAGTAAGCCTGTCAAGGGAAGCCTCCACTTTCAGGGAACTAATTTGAGAATACACTCCAGAACTGATGTTGAGAACCCCTCTGCTGATGGGGGAGTTGTGGATAGATTCCTGGCCTCTCTCCCCTTTGCCCACCACCCCACTCCCACTCCCTCTCTAAAATATGCTGACAAAGAAGTCATCATCCTTGGAGGACTGCCTTTGTCAGATGTCAGAGGTAAACGAGTGAACAAAGATAACTCACTAGTTACAGTATAGTCCCCACCCACAGGGTCCTCAAGAAATCCCATCAACATCGACAATCCCAGTACTCCCCTCACCCCAGCCCCCTACATCCATCACACTCAATGCTTTGTTTGTTGGAGCAAGGACCATCTATGCCCTGACTGCACCAAATACACTTGTCCCATCTGTGGCAAAACAGTGCCAGGACATGCGCAAAGAGATTGCCCCTTCCATACTTCCTACGCTGTGGCCACCAGGGGCATATGACGGAATTCTGCTGGGATAGGCCATCAATCAAAGATTTGTACAATCTCACAGACTATGAGATCAATTGTAGAGACGAGTGAAGAGACTTAGATTCAAAGATGGGACTTCAACCATTGGAGAGGGGCTAATGTTACAGAATTGTATACTAGCACATTTATTTTCTTCATCTCTTCCTGATTGGACTTGTCTTCTCCTCATGATGGGATCCATTCCCATCTGATGTCTTCCATTCCTATCAGATATGACAATGTATAGCCACTCAGTGATGTATCCTGAGTATGGTAACCCATTCCTCTCCACTTGCTGATCATTCTGCTCTTCTGGACAGTGGAGATCCATTCATTCCAATGTCTTTCCTATCCTTTCCGTTCTGATAGCAGAACATTCTTTATTCCTAGACTACCCAATGGTCTGTGACCATATCTTCATCATATAAATAGCCAAGCCACTGTGCTTGTAGTCTTAAGCTAGTTCTATGCAATTCATACTGTGATAACTGGTGTTCCATAAGTGTGAAGTCTTTGTCTTCTTGCTTGTGTCTCCTTTCCCCTTCTCTGTGAAGAACTAGGACTTCATGTCATCACAAGAGGACCCCTCTATTTATAAGGGTTGAGTGTGACACCATCAACTTTGCATTGCTTAAGTCCTTGGTCTATTGAATAGGCATCTAACTATTGTTCTTATTCTTCCTCCACAACTGAGTTAACTCCAGTTGTCACAGTAAGTGTAACACTGTGATGTGCACTTGACCTTTGAGAGGTGGTCCATCTTGTTTTTGTTTGTCTGTCTGTACATATGGTACATATATAGGGTGGTGCATTGTTATTTGTATACCCCACTACATGGGTTGATCTCTCTTTGTTTTTGTTTTTCTCACTGTGTTTTTATGTCACTACCAGTGTCAAGGGATCCATGTCTGAATGTTCAAATGCACACTTGAGTGAATTGTTTGTGAGACTGTATATTTGATCAGGTAATAACTTGGTAGCCTTGCAGAGTGTGTGAGAAAAGGAAAACAATGATTCCAAGCTTTCAAATGGATTTGGACAAGGAAGGAAAGCAAATTAATGCTCTACCTGTATGTTGTTTGTATAATTGCAAACAGATGCAGTGGCATTGCTATCATGCACCCTCCATCAAAGTTGACTGTCAAACCAGTTGGCCATGCAGCACAATGACCATGTGGGCTATAGCTTGATGTGTCAACCAGTAACATCACAAAAGCAAAGTGCATGGTGCAGTGATTTGAAGTGTCCAGCAACATTACTTGCTTCAGGAGGTAGATCTTTTTGAAGGTATGGGGCTGATGAGCTGCATAGTGTATACTGGGGTGAGATTGAAAGTGTGGCAAGATTCAATTCCAATTGTCTGTGTACTCTGTGACTCTGCCAGGCCAGAGTGTATCATCCCACCTATTGATTTGGCCACAATCATTTCCTTTTGGTTGCACCTTTGATGTGGCTTGCAAAAATCAATGTAAAGAATTTTGTTCAGTCCAGCTTCTCATAATTTACTGACCAAGAACACATTCATCCATAGATCTCTGGAATGTATACAAGAATCCACCAAACAATTCAAGATATCTCCACAATTCTATTCTTACAAGAGTCAACTTTCTCCCCTTCTCAATGTTGTACAGGATGTCTACTTTCACCACTGTTGAAGTGATGAAGGCTGTCATGAGATGATCAGCCAAAGGTCTTCATGTAGCTGTGGGCCTCTCTGAAAAATGACAGAGTTAACAAATAGGATACATGAACCATTGTACAACTCACCCATGTGATTCTGCATGATGAGATCAAAGATCATGTCCACTGTGATCTCTGGTGCATGCATGTACTTCTGGAAAATGTCCTTGAGGGCTGTTTCTACCCTAGCTGGTCTGTCTGACATCTTGAATTGGGTGGCAGCAGAGGACAGTGCTTCTGGGACATTTTGTTGAGCAAGATAGTAAGAATGTTCCAATATCAGAAGGGCATCTGCATTAGAGTAACAGTAGTTTTTTATTAGATGTGGGGGAATTCAGACATACCAATGCCAGTCTGAAGAAACTGTTTCCAACTGGTAGAATCGACCTGAAACATTTAATAGGTTATTCTTCTACAGGTAAATTAAGATGCCTACTTGATGGGCTGGAATTATATCTTGAATATCCATAGAGAAAGTAGATGGCTATATGATAAAGCATTATTATTACAAACAAATTCAAAATGAAAATACATACTTTTCCTGTAAGAAACTAACCATTCCCAAAAACACATGAGAAATAAATAACATCAAAGTTTAATTTAACAACAAACCTCCTAAATCATGGAGGTTAAAAAATAATGTAATCATAATGAAAGTATTACCTGCTGAGAATAATATGTGAATCACAATTAAAGTTGTTACCAATAGTGAACTTACATCCTATTCATACTAGAATAGCATCAACATGACATAAATACAAATACAAATACATACCAGCTGCAAAATACAATGTAAGTCTAAATAAAAGCATCACAATATGACTTACATGCTATCAAGTATACATAAGATGGAATACATATGTATAGAATGAATAACAATACTTACCTTCTGTGATTGTTGAATGGAAATTTGAATGACCAACATGAGAGATAACTAATGCATCATGTTGCTCAACTTACATGCTATGAACAAATGAAGGGAGGATGAGAAATAATTAGTAGGATTTTTACTGCAATGAAAGATTTAACTTACTTTCTGTGATAGTGACAGGGAAATAATCAATATAATTTAATGTGACAACAAAAGGCTTACAAACTGTTATTGCCAGTGCAGGATGAAAAATGGATATAAAATACTCAGATCAGCCATAGACATGCCACCATGGACAACTCACTCTCTACCATTTACAGAGTGGGGTGAAGAGTAGATACAGAATGGTCAACATGATGACTACCATCAACATGCTAGAATGTATAACTCACTGTCTATGATGTGCAAAACAGGGTGAATGTTGAGCATGATGATAGCCACCCACACATCCAACTGGACAACTCACTGCCTATGATTTGCAGAACAAGGCAAATATTGAGCATGATGATAGCCACCAACATACCCAGCCAGACAACTCACTGCCTATGATTTACAAAGCAGCATGATTAGTGGATATGGAGGGTGCACAACCACCAACATATCTGAATGAACAACATACTGCCTATAATTTTCAGAGCAAGGGGGAGAGTGGACATGGAATATTCAGCACAATCACAGCCACCAACATGGCTGAACAGATAGCTCACTTCCTATGATTTTTAGAGCATGGGAAATAGTAAATGTTGAGCATGATCTCAGCCACTGATATGCCTGCATGGACAACTCACTGTCTATTATTTGCAGCACAGGGTGAAGAATGGAGATAAAATATTCAGTATAATCATGGGCTGCACATGCCCAAATGAAACACTGACACGCTGTGATTTGCAGAATGGGGTGAAAAAACATGGAATGTTCAGCATGGTCATAGCCATCAATATATTGAACTGGAGTACTCACTGTCTATGATTTGCAGGACAGTGTGAGTATTCAGTATGATGACAGCCAACAATATATTGAAATGGACAGCTCACTAGCTATGAGTTACAGAGCAGAGTGGAGAAGAGACATGGAAGTTTCAGCACTATACAATCAACATGACTGAATGGATGACTTACCAACTATGATTTGCAAAGCAAGATGAAAAGTAGACATGGAATATTCAGCATGGCCACCAACATGGCAGAGTGGACAATTCACCAACTGTGATTTGCAGAGTGTGTAAATGAAACGTTCAGCCTCAAAACATATCTGAATGGACAACTCACTTGCTATAATTTGCAGAGCAAGTGGATGAGGGGACATGAAATGTTCAGCCAAAACATATCTAAATGGACAACTCACAAGCTATAATTTGCAGACCAGGATGATGAGTGGACATGAAATGTTGAGCATCATACAAGCCAAAACATATCTAAATGGACAACTCACAAGCTATAATTTGCAGACCAGGAAGATGAGTGGACATGAAATGTTCAGCATCATGACAGCCAAGCCATGTCTGAATGGACCACTCACAAACTACAATTTGCAGAGCAGGAAGATGAGTGGACATGAAATGTTCAGCATCATGACAGCCAAGCCATGTCTGAATGGACCACTCACAAACTACAATTTGCAGAGCAGGGTGATGAGTGGACATGCAATGTTCAACATCATGACAGCCAAAACATATCTGAATGGACAACTCACTGTCTAAAATTTGCAGAGGGTGATGAGGGTATACAATTTAGCATCATGATAGCCAAGACATATCTGAATGGACAACTCACTTGCTATATTTTGCAGAGGAGGGTAAAGAGTAGATATAAAAAATTCAGTACAACTAGTGAATCACCTTGCATAAAACACTTACACTCTGTGAGCATTTGAGCATCAACAAATTTTTGCATTAGTGGCATGCAAATCTTCATTCAACACATTTTCCTACATCAATATTTGGAAACCATACTGCAAGCTTGCAAAGCTGCAGGACCACATTGCCAGTAGAGTCAGACTTGAAGATTGCATTTGTGTCAGAGATTAGCCTTGAATACATGAATGGCAATGTCAACATTAACTGGCTCTTTGAAGATGACATACTTTTGAACTGCATACTTCACACAAAGTGCAATGTTTGCTTCTTGTGCTGAGACAAGCAGCATCTGCAGCACTTCTTCACCCAGGGCATCTGCAGTACCCTGGAGCAGCTGGTTGCACCCCTCACTATGCTTGTGCATGTCTAGAATTTGTGCAACTGGTATCACAGCCACCAGATAGAGTATCACCACACAAACCTTCAAGCCTAACATAGCACTTTGGGGGATATGTCATCTTCAAAAGACGCCCCCACACATCAACTCTGTCAACAATTCCATCTATGAGTAGCTTTGCCTTCTTCTTTCGTTCCTCCAATGGCAGTTGCCGATCAGCGGGTTCCAATTTTCCCATGGCAATGGCCAAGAGTGCATCAAACTTCGTGAACAACACTATAACTGGGACTAGCCACAATGTGAGTTCCTGAACACTCCAATGAGGAGAGCTCACCATTCCCAGGGTCACATTCTCTGAAGAACATTTCCTCTGACCGCTGGACTGCTCGCTCCACTTTATCCATTGAGATACAATACCTGTCCGACAGAACTATCAGTTAGTGTACTGTACTGTAACTTGGCGTGGAGGAATACCATATCGCATGAATGCGCTTCTTGATAAAGGTGGTATTTGCGCGGTCGGTGATGAATTTCTTCATTCTCACAAACTCGTCCGCACGACCGGCTTCGAAGCCTTGCGAATCATGGAAGACAAACTTGTCGTTGCTCCGGAAAACCAGTTCATTCTCGATGTCATGGATGCCACGCTAGAGATGATCGAAGAGGGCCGGCGTCATGTCTCGGCTCAACATGTGTTGGAGCAGTACCTACCTCCATCGTCCCCTCGACCTCGGACAGCTTGATCTGATTGGCCTCAATGACAAATCAACTCCATGTATCGAACTAGAGGCGTACCTTCTTTCCCTTACTGTTGTATATCTCCGGCTTTTCGGTCGTGTTGCAGATCTTCTGGAGAATGGTCGTCTTGCCCGCATTTGCGCGCCCGACAATAAGGATTCTGAATCGGCCGAATTTCTCGCGGAGGTTCTCGAAAGAGTTTTCCGAGTCTGTCGACATCCTGGATTTAGTTTGCGTGGAGAAGAAGTGTGCTGAGTTGTGACTGGTGGGGAAACAAGGAAAGTGAATGGTCTCATCGATCGATCGATCACTAACACTTCCGACTTCCGACTCGGACATACACGTGACGACACTGACGAGGTAGAGTGGAACACAATCGACGAGTGGAAAATGTGATCCGTTTAGAGAACCCAAATCGACGCGTTACTCGACAACAGGAATAAAACATCAGCAAGTAGCTCTGCAATACACCCTTTCACCTTCATCAAGGTGTCGCCTACAAGTCCGAGAATCAGGGACCGCCCGAGACCATGGCTCGTCCCCTTGAACCCGAACGCCCAACAGCGCCATATCCAACGATGTAAACCATCTGCGCCTAGCGCACCAACATCGAACTAAAGTTGCGCCTGTTTCTTGGTGTCGTTGCGGCGGCGACATTATTCGTATCTGAGGCGGCATCGATGACAAAGAACAACCAAGTATCGTTGGATGAAAACTTGGGTTGGAGAAACCGTCATGGCGAGGGAGTTCACCACCACTGTCTCGCTCAAGGATTCCAGCTCTGTTCGTGCATCCAGATATTGAGCACCTGCGCGAGAAAAGCTACACATGAGTCGCTTTCCAGAACAGCACGAGTCGCAAGGAACGGAGGGGGCGCTGCTTGAAACGATCCCTTGGATCGACCAGGACAGGAGTGACTGCACCATAGATTAGTTAGCGATGACTGATGAAGTCTTCAAAAGCCCACGTGGATAATGATGGTCCCCGATCGATGAACAATCATACTCGTAGCTTTTTGCTCTAATTGATCAACGTCGGTCTAAGTTTTGTCCAACTACACGCACTAACAATGGCTCTGGTCGATTGTGCAAAGGAAAACAAAATAGAGCGTACATCTGATGCCAAAGGACTCATTGGGATGATGGACGACAAATGGATGTGAGCAATTGCTAGAAGACTGGTCATTCATGGTCGATCAATGTTCTATATCAGTTTCGTTATTGCATGCTCAGAGTGCACGACGAACAAGATCGATACATACTAGGCCCTACACCGATGACTCGAGGTCAAGCGACTTCTGATATGGAAGGACTGTGTTCGCCATGGAAAACTGCACACAAAACGTGTGCGCATACTTTCCGATTAGTTGGGAAAAATACGGCGCTTCGTTCTAGGAAGCAAAGTCGTTGAGCAAGAACAAAGGACTTTTGATGTACGATTGGCTCACTTCTGAAGCGAAAAACGTCGACCGACTTCATGAACTTGAACGCGAGTTGTCTGCCTGCTCAGAAAGCAAGCAGCGGCACAGGAACTGAAGACTCGAAGGTCAGCCTGGACAACTGCATAATGCTAGTATGCGCACCGGGGAACTCGTATCGTACGCCACAGTCTGCATTCCCCCCACCAAGATCAAAAGCCACAGTTGAGATATACGTTGGTACAGCCGTAGGCTGTGGGTGACAATTAGCAAGGACCGTCGGAGGTGGATTTCATCGATGATCGATGAGCTGTAGTAAGCGACACCGGACTTGTCCGAGACCTGTCCTCCAAACCCCGCCCAAGTTGTCTTTTTACGCTTTTGACCAGTCGACTCTCCATCGTACGCATCGAAGGGTCGGCATGAACGTGGTGTGTAATGGGTTGTATTTGAGCCTCGTTTCAGTCTTTCCTCACGTACCAATCAGCAGCACCATAAGCACGGGAACAACCCAAGGTTGATAACTTGGTCTCCTACGATTCAAACTGCTTGGGGCATACTAAACGTGTCGAGATGCGGCCTATCGTAACGTTACCCAGAAGACAAGAGGATCAAATTGGCTTACCTCTTCGAACCGTAAGCGTCCACCTTTTTTTTTTGCTACCACCCCATCGCTCAGTTACTGAATCTTCATAATATCTCAGGAATATAATGTTTTGGTCTCATTTCACTCTTGCCTGAGCTTTCCTCGCATACCTATCAGCGGCACCATCAAAAAGTCATATTCAAGTTGTTATTACCAGATGACGCCGCTATCGTAATGCTACAACCACAAGACGAAAGCACACGCAATGAATGCCAGGAGGACCAACGTTCGTTCCAAAGGCAAGTCGGAAGAACCGTGGGTTGAATCTCGAGACTGACCCATCACCCATTATCGTCACATCATGCATACGGTACCCAAACAATTTGACCGACACGGCAATGACGGCACGTTCTTCCCTGCACATAGCATCAGAAGATGCGCGGAATAAAAATGTCCGACACGTTGTGCACCTTTCGATGACGAAAATGAAACACGAACGCAACCTATCTTCAGACGGCGGTGTATTGTAAAATGGGCACTAGGAAGGAGGTACCAAGGGACAAAGGTCAGCTCTGTCGCTGGATCACCGTCGTTGATGTCCAGCTCCCCGCTTCTGTAGGCAATGGTATCGCTCGTTCCGAGGCCGTTTGCACTCGTTGCTGCTAGGTAGACAAACTCTGGGACAAAGGAGCTGGACGCGGGGGGAACTCGCATGGTGTCTCGCGCTGCTTCACGCCAGTGAGGATTAGATTGCGAGGGGACGACAAGACGTATTACTTTTGTACAGATGATACTATGTGTAATGCCATGTTCTATGAGTCGGCTTCGGCGAACAATTGCAAACGAAGCATCCTTGTATACGAGCTAATTCGGAGTCAAGAGAATGCCTAACCATGGGCCCAGTCTGTACGTCATCAATGTGCGAGTCCTATCATAAACCGACCACTCGATGAACGGCAAAAGTCTCAAAAACCTAACAGACTTGCGGGTGCAAATCGTTCAGAGGTCTACCCATAAGGGTCTGCATAGCCTACAAAATCCAGGTCAGTGATGGCGAAGCTAGATACCCCCGAAAATCACACACGACGAGTCCCAAATATCATCATCGTTGCGTCAGCACGTTCTTTCGCATCCGCACTCGGATCCCTTGCTTTGGCTGAAACCGATCGAAATTTTGAGTCGGTGAGACCATCATCATCATCGACGGCTTCGGGAGGCTCCACTACACCGAGCACGTCGTGTTCATCCTGCGACGCTGAACCATGAATTGTCGTGCTACAACCTGGATGACCTGAGGGTGGGTAGACCTGTTCCGTATGCTGGCCGGTGATTGCTGTTGATTGTGAAGTCCTGGTCACGGTCGCGGGAGTTTGGGTTGTTACCTCAGGATAACCCAGAGGCGCATAAAATATTGCGGTAACGAGCTGAGACATCTGATCTGCAAACCAGCGCACACGGGGGCTAGCGGATGAACCGTGATCTCGCATAAATTGGTCCAATTTGTAATGTGCATTGATGACCATGGCGAGAGATGAGAGTGGGGGATGATGCAAGGCTGAGCGGACATTGTCGACAACAAAGGGAGGGATAGGATCATGGGGAGGCGTTTCTGAGCGGAGATGATCGTCGTAAGCAATCCAAGAAGACCATGACAACTGAGACGTGGGTGGGGGTTAACCCTCCACATAGAACGTCCGTTGGTTTGCAATGAAAAGCGGTTGACGATCCGGAAGAAGTGCAGATGGGTGGAGGACAACGATATCCCAACGCGGCTTAGCAAAAGGTGGCTGGATGGTCTACGATCGCGTAATCGTTATGAACGATCTACAATGACAGCGACGAAGCCACACATCTAACGGTCTCGGATAACCGAGCTCAGGATCATGTTTTGTCCATTCAGTATCGACGACCTTTAAAGTGTCCAGCATCGCCGTAGCATCGCCTTCTGATGGAACGATGCAAAATGTTCCATAAAGCTCCCAGTGGACACGGAGGCTGGCTTCCACTGAAATCGAGGTAGTTAACCGATGAATATCTGGAAATGCTGGTCTACTCACAGAGAATGGCATTGGTAGGACCATCCAGTAGAAACGTCCATGTGGAATCACTGTCATGGATCTTCTGTCGACGAAGGAGACATTCCTGGGGAAGTGTTAGATATTGATACGTTTCCAAACCAGAACACTCACCACATCTCGCCTTCTTATTGGGTTTGAACGGACAGGATTTATTATATGCACAGCCCGCAAATCAGCGGAGGCAGAGCCTGTAAGGAAAGATCTCTGATCCCAAGCGATGAGCCGGTGTCGGAGAGCCTTGTCTTCGCGAGGCTCGATAAACCGGTCACTGTCTGTCGTTGCGGAGACAGACGGTGGAGCTAGTGCGCGTTGCAGGGGTTCCGTTCCACGGGCGATGTGAGGGTTTGGAGGTAGCTTTTGACGTGAGGAATGAATACTCTGATTTGGTTGGAGTCTTGATGGAGTGTGACGAACGACATGTTGTGATGAGTGAAACATGCTGTGCGTTCTTTGTCTTTGCCGACGATACCCGAGCTCACAACCTGGGTCACATTCACTAAAGAACATTTCCTCGGACCGTTGGACTGCTCTCTCAAGCTTATCCATCGAGATGTAATACCTGTCCAACAGAATTATCTGTCATCATATTGTAAATCAGCATCAAGCATTACCATATCACATGAATGCGTTTCTTGAGAAAAGTCGTAGCTGCACGGTCGGCAATGAATTGCTTCATCTTCAAAAACCAGTCTGCGCGACCGGCTTCAAAGCCTTGTGAATCATAGAAGACAAGTTTGTCATTGCTCCTGAAGATCATTTCGTTCTCGATGTTATGTATGCCACGCTAGAGATGGTCAAGGAGGACCGGCGTGATGTCTTAGCTAAATGTGTAGTGAGGTGGTACCGACCTCCATCATTCCCTCGACTTTGGAAAGATGGATCTAATCGTGCGGCTTAGATGACCACCTATCTTCTATACGTTGGACCAGTGGCGTACCCTCCTGCCCTTACCATCGTATATCTCCGGCTTCTCCGTCGTATTGCAGATCTTCTGGAGAATGGTCGTCTTGCCAGCGTTCGCGCGCCCGACAATAAGGATCCTGAATCGGCCGAATTTCTCGCAGGGGTTCTCGAACGAGTTCTCTGTCGACATTTTGTCGTGAAGAAGCTGAGAGTCACTACCACTATCAGGTGGAAGCGAGAAGAGAAAGTTCAAAAACAGTTCGATCGATCGATCACTCACGCTTCCAACTTCCGACACCGGCTCCGGGTATTTATTTCCGGTCTCACAATGGCGTGGAACGCGACGTGTTGCTAAATCTACAACAGCAAGAAAGTAGCCCCGCAATGCCATCCAAGTCGACAGCGTGACCTTCGAGGCCTCCGTCGACAAGCTCTAATTTTGTTTGTGCGTCAGTCAGCACACACACAGACAGCACTTGAAGGGGCTGAGCGAGCAAAGTCACGTACACGCTGCTTCCCAGAGCACCCCACTTTCCATCAATGGGTGTCCTGTTCAAGGCCACGACGCGGTCGACAAAGAGAAGATGTCCATCACACAGTCTAGATGTGCGCCACAGAAATCAGTCGGTAACTCGCTGACGATTCTGGAATCGTCAGTTGGACCGCGAGAGTTGCACATCAAAAAGGATGGGTTGGGTGGAAACTTGTTGATCATGAGCCTCGATCCCAGCGAGACAAAGGGTACACTTTCTCTGCGCCCATGCAAAGAGAAAGGCTCGCAGTGTATTCTCCCTGGATGGTCACATCGTGCTATCTGCAATCCGTTTGTAGCGTTACTATATGTTAGTGGCGTGGGACGAAGATACTAATAGACCTTGTACCCGAACCACGCAGCATGCCAGACACCATCCAACGGTACGCGATCCCCTCGTTATAATTATCCGATTGCCCATCTCAACCTCGACAGCGCCAATCCAAACACCATCCAAGACAAGATCCTCGTCGGATACCAAGGATGGTGCGTCCTCGCTCGACACAAACATCATCTCGAATACTCAACGACCGACAGGTTCACGTGTGCAGGCGACGGCGAGCCCATCGGTCCAGGTAAAAAAAAACCCTTTTCTCTCGTATTAGCTCGTTGTTCACGCCCGCGTATCGTAGGCCATCATGGCTGGCTCCACTGGTTCAACTCACCCATCCCCACTGGCGGTCGTCCCAACCTCGATCTATGGCCCGACACCTCCGCCTACGACCCCTCTGAACTCTTTGTCGCGCCCGGTCTCGCCACCGCCGCGGGCGACCCCGTATACCTCTTCTCCTCGCGTCACCCCAAGACCGTCCAGCGCCATTTCCACTGGATGGCAGCACACGCCATCGACGGCGTCTTTCTCCAACGGTTCGCAGGTCAATGTGAAATAAAACAGGGCAACCTCGGCATTCGAAATCTGAGGGACGAAGTCGGGGACAGGGTCAGAGAGGCCGCAGAGAGCGAGGGCCGCGTATTTGCCATCATGTAAGCCACGTCGCCCGTCTTGCGTCCGCAGTCGTCCGTTGATCGGTGCTGGCCCAGGTACGACGTCTCGGGCGTACCCAACGACAAGGTTCAGGGGATTCTGGAACAGGACTGGGCGCATCTCGTTCGCGACAAACGCATCCTCGACAGTCCCAATTATCTGCGCGAACAAGCGCGTCCCGTCGTCGCGCTCTGGGGTGCGTTCGTATACGGTGCAGGTCATCGCCACTCTAACTGCGCCTTGGACAGGTTTCGGCTTGAATGGGCGAAATCACACGCCAGAACTCGTACGCGCTATCGCTGCCTTTTTCCGTGCTTTTACCCCTGGTGGGGTGTACCTCATGGCAGGCACCCCCGGTCATTGGCGCACGTCAACGTCGGATGCGGACCGAAACCCAGAGTTTGTGCAGGTATGGACGGAATGCTTTGATGCCATCAGCCCGTGGACCGTCGGACGATTCGGAAATGAGCAAGAGGCCGATGAGTGGGGCCAAGGTCGTCTCAAAGAAGATGCCGATTATCTAAAACACATCGCAAGTTCCGGTGGTCGAAAAGTAGACTATATCCCCGTCGTCTTGCCTGGGGGAAGCGTGCGTCGTATTGACTTGTTATCGTCATCGTCGTGTGGACTGACATGCATGCGCAGGGGTTCAACCTGTCGGAAGGCAAGTGGCGTATGAACGACATGCGGCGCAACGGTGGGCAGTTTTTGTGGCGACAGATTTGTAATGCGCGTCGTGCGGGCGTACGCACGATATATGGTGCCATGTGGGACGAGTACGTTGTTTCCGTTGATCTCGCTTCGATGACATGGACGATCGATGTGCTACAGGTACGACGAAGGCACCGTGTTCATGCCCGTCGTGACCCGAGCGTCTCAACTGCCTGTGCACCCCTCGTACCGATTCCTCGCGCTCGACGTCGACGGCCACGATCTTCCGTCGGACTGGTACATGCGTGTACTGGGATACGCGGCCGAGGCATTTCACGGACAACGCACGCTGCCTGACGCGCTCCCAGTCAAGGAGCTGCAGGACTATTGGAGCACGCGGCCGCACTACGAGGTCCGGGGGGCACCCAGCTCAAAGCAGACCGACGTCGAGGAAGTAACGCGTACGTTTCAGGAGTGGGACGTGGCGGCGGTCAGCGATGCGCCGCCACCGTATAGCCTCGAGGCCGGGCAGGTGGGGTTCCAGCGGCAGCCGTCGATGCGACCGCCTGCGGTTCGCGAGGACACGCGTCCGTCTTCTGGGGGTCACCCTGGTGCGTTGTTGGCGGGGGTCGGTGCAGGGGTTGGTGCCGGTGTTGGTGTTGCTGCGGCGCATACGCTGGGTAGTGCGAGGGCGGACGCGCCGCGTGTTAATGTGGTGTCGCGACCGTCGTATAGTGCGCCTGCGGGTCCGCCGCCTGTGCCCGTTGGACAGCGACCATCCATGTCGCCACCTGTGCCGGCTGGTCAGCGACTGCCAATGTCGCCACCGATGTCGCCGCCCATGGGGCCTCCGCCTGCACGTCACGGTGGCTCGATTGGGCATGGACCTATACCTGGACCTGGAACGGGCTACGCGCCGCCGGCTGGCCCGCCTCCGCGTGCCCATGCATCTCCACCTTTGGGTCCACCTCTACATGGCCATGGGTCGATTGGACATGGTCCTGGGGTGGGATACGCCTCGCCTGTGGGTCCGCCTCCGTCTTCTATGATGGGTCCACCTCTGGGTGTGCACGAGCATGGGCGGGGACGAACGCGGTC
Organism: Xanthoconium separans; assembly: GCA_038089695.1. Classification (NCBI taxonomy): domain Eukaryota; kingdom Fungi; phylum Basidiomycota; class Agaricomycetes; order Boletales; family Boletaceae; genus Xanthoconium; species Xanthoconium separans. Next base: position 12 of record JBBPLG010000386.1, on the reverse strand, counting down.
GCGATCGAGGTC
>JBBPLG010000385.1:8951-24095 GCA_038089695.1 Xanthoconium separans | reverse complement strand
GAAAAAGATTCTTTGGCGAATGCGTCGCAGGTATTGTCCAGAATGCAGGGTGACACGGTAAGATTCAATGGTTGTTCTAGTTGGTGCTTTGAGATTTACAATCCAATACTAGGCTGCGCGAGTATTCCTCGTATGATATGATTGTTAGTTGGCGTCACATCATAATACTCCACGATCAAAGGCAGTATGTCGCATCTATTGTTGTGTGACCTGTCGCGTCGCTGACCAGACCGCAAAAAAGGACCGTGGGTTGACCGTGAACAACTCGAGTCAGATTTACAAGAGTATCAGCGCTCTTCCAACAAAGAACAATTCTTGGCAGACAGGAAAAGCGAGCTCAGTATTATATCCCATGTCAGTCTGATTTCTTTCCTATTCTATGCATTCTTTTTTATTAATGTGTAACAGCACGCAAGTGATTGTGAGAACTGGGAGTATACCGCAGCGTCAGATCGCAAATGTACTCTGGATTTGCTCAGGCGAGAACGAAAAGATGGGTAAGTTCTGTTCACTGCGACTGTGGTTTTCATTCATGTTGTTTTAGCATCTTCGAGCGGTTCAAGCAGCAGGGATACAGTCCCGAGATTGCATACCACGGATGTCATCCACTCTACGCTCGCCGCGCGTCCTTTTTCCAAGCAGCCAAGCCACTTGAGACAAACCTGACTCATTGTTGAAACTCGCCATCATAGAATGGGAGTTGATGTTGCCCAAATGGTCTGAAAGCATGAAGTCCCTGAGAGCTCAGCGAATGGATGTGGTGGTGTACCAACCACGTCGAAAGCTGTTGCCATCCGAATATGCTGACTATGTCAATCACCCGTCACCAGTCGGTCCGGTCTTTGACCTCCTTCCAAACTTGACGGAGCTCTCGCAATTCCTTCCCTTTCGAGACGTCATTCATGCTCCAGAAGGAGCCGAATTGGGGGAGAAGCCATTTAGGTCTACGTTTGAACAGTTACCTGACTTAGTCGAGAAGTGGAGGAGCAACTCGACACCCAGCTCGCTGAGTTGGTCAAAAAAAAAAAATTCCTTCTAGTGGTCAGAGCAATGCAGGAACTACGGAATTTTCCCAAACGTTCACTGACAAACTTCGTTTGGCCTGTGCAATGTTTCAAGCGGTTGGCATGACTCGTTACCCAGATGTGTTCTCTAGCCTGGTCTCAATTTATGGAATAGATTTAGAACGTGCCGCATCCATCCACGACTAATTCAGCGTGTCATGGCTCCAGACATTGTGTAAGTGTGCGGGCTGGACCCAAACGTCGCCACGGTCGAAGATATGGATCGCCGTAATGCCAGACTCAAGTGCCTGTGGTGCAAGCATCAATACTTGAGGCCTTGGAGGAATGCGGTACGTCTTTCAATCGATCGAGCAGTGTGATTTTCAGGATGACTTATCTAACAATAGATACAGCATGCGCGTTTCTTTACCCAGTACTGCAAATCGTCCCGCTGGGAGTGAGTTGACGACAAGTACATTGTGCCATTCAGGCTATCGAGCGGAAAGTAAAGGACGTGACCGGTTCATCCCGCGAGCATCTGTGCGAACAACACAATCACCGTCAACGGGTCGTACGTTGAATCATCCCCGGGACCTTCTCGCGAGGCTTTCTCCTCCACAAACCGCCTCCACAAAGGGAAAGCAAGACACGTTCGGAGCATGTAGACAGGGTCAAAATTCTGGACGACTTCGAGTACATTGGACACGGTCGCATCTGAGGAAGGAGACCACCGGGAGAAAAATGCAGACAAGGAGGTGCGCTCTTCCCCCTCAAAAAGCCTCCTGATAGATAGGATCCGTCTGTCGGGCAAAGACATTGTTCCTCGATAGACCTGGTAAAGAGGCTCGATATGCGAAGGCTGGCAGGTGTTCGCAGGATGAAGCCGGAAGAGTGCGTCAAGCAAACGTGTAACTTGGTTTCTTTGAGATGCAGCGCCATGCTTCCCGCAAACCACGACAAAATGCTGATGCTGAAGGACATTTTGCAGTATTCGGTTGACGACAACCGGCTGCAAGTGTGGCGAACATGAGAACCAACAGTCGATCAAAGTGCACTGGCTCACCTTGAGTGCCGTTTTATTTACCAAGAGCACAACGAGATCGACCATACTCGCATCTGACAGGTGAGGTCGAACCAGCGTGATCAACAACGGTTCTAACCAAATGTGGTGTCAGCGATCCTGCCCGGTCGTAATGCATCCTGCGTTCAACATTCAATCGAGGATCAACAAAATGAGATCTTCAGTCAACCTACTTAGATTTTCCAGGGCGAGGTTAGTGTCTTCCGAGTCTGGAGCGTCGCCAGAAAGGTACTGGACAGCCCATTGCAAGGCGCGATCTACAATACTTGTCATGAGAGCACTGCAACCAGAAGACACCGAGGAGCTTTCAGGTGAGAAACGTTGTTTCAAAAGCGAGGTCCATGAGGGGGACATCTTGTATGCGCTCCTGTAGCGCAGACACGAGTAGTGTTCTTCCAGAACCCTAGAGCTCCAAAATGTCGTATATACATTGCAAGTTGCAGAAAGGGTGACGCTGCTCACCCGACAAGAGCTGATTCACTAAACAGTGGGACATCGTCGTCTACCTGCGACAGGTCCCCCTTTGTTGACGGGACGCAGTCGAGGAAAGCCACGAGCACCTGAGCGAACGTACGGACGTTCAATCGAGTCCATTTCTTGTCATTCAGCCAAGCCTGCACAGAAGCAGGATTAGAGTACAATACAGCGACGATGGTGCCTCCCGTGGATTCATGTCCAGGTTTTCTTCTCAAGTAAGAACGAAGTCAAATCGAAAGTAATTCATGCGGATTGGTCTGGTGCCTGAGAGGATCGCGGAAGAAGTTGGCCTTCGGTGAAATCAACATGTCCGTCGAAGCCAGAAGGGAGTTGAGACAGAAGTGCCATGGACAACATATCCTCCAGTAACGTAGATCCAGGGAGCTGCGCCTGCAATTCCAATAGCTTCTGCGCTAGAAGTTTCGGAATGGAGCCATGCGGCATCCATGCTAGAGAGTGGCGAGAACGGTTTCCGGTGCGTCGTCAGCCATAGAACTTCGTTGTCCAAGGTTAGTGTGGATACAATCAACCGCAGTGATAAGTTTGTCGGTGGCCATGAATTTGATCCAGGGCTTGCACATGTTTCAGCTAAAAGGATCAATGTTAGATTCTTCTCCAGACTCCGGGGGAAGCGCCACTCACTCCGTCGAAACGACTAGATGACAACGACTTTGCATCACGTCCGCCCAATGAGAAGTGATAGAAGATAGTAGCGTCTGATCCTCTGCATCAGCAGGGTCAAACGATGCTGAAACAAATGCCCGGATCACTGCGCAGCAAGTCAAGCAAGATATTGCGTATCAATGACACAAAACCGCACCTTCATGAACTCCATGCGCAAGATCTTGCGATACGCAAAGCCCTTGGATTGCGTTATAGTGTATAACAGACCCCTTTAGTCGCCGTAAGTCCTTCTCGTCCAGGTGGCTTTTTGCCTTTGCCAGTATCTCGGATAAGAGGGGAAATTGCACACTCAAGAGATTATAACGACTCGTTGGGGCAACAAGGTCGTGGGTGATGAGACGTATCGCATTCTCAAGCCGATTTAGAGTAACCGGTGGGGTATAAAGCGGGAATAACAGTATCCCACGCGTTTGTTGATCCTGGAGTTGTGAAAGAGTGCAATGAAAGTATAGCCAGTCAAATACATCTTCGACCGGAGCCTGTTTGCAGCGTTCACCAAGAGTCTAGGAGAAGCAAAAGAGGAAGTCTTACCAGTCAGGCATGCGTTTTAAGATGTCCGAGTCCCATGATTGGCCATCAGTGGGATGAAGGTGGTCGACAAGAGCCCACAGCGGCGACAGCGCCAGCTCGTAGAATCGCCGAACAACGGTGGCAAGACGAGATTTTTCGGAGGTAGAAGGATGGACATCGACTAAACGAAGCCAGTCCGCCAATTCAAACGCACTCGTCATGCGACCACTCTCCGATGGAGCTACCGAAGCAGCAGAAGCAATGAGCAACGACGTGGTAATTGTAGCCTATACTATCCAAAAAAATGGAACTTACGGACTGGGACTTGCTCGATACGATCGAGAAAGGTTGCAATTGTCATGTCACTTGATCCTTCGACGGCGCGACGACAACTGTCATCCTGGAGATGACGAAGACAGGCACGCGCAATGGACAATTCCCGTCTCAAAGGAGATGTTTGGTTGATTTGGGGATGGTTGTCCCGGAGCGATACTGTCGTCCAGTTGATCGAGTATTGCAAGGAGGTTGTGGTGTTCGGGATCATCTTGCTTGACTGCAAGCATGATTAGTAGTCGCCGGACAAACGTAAAGACAGCGAGCGTATCCGATGGTGTCATCAGTCGCCCACTCACTTTCGCGGCGACCTGCTCGAGTACCGTCATAAGTAATGGGCTAGAAAATACTTCTGCTCGGTGAATATCAGAGGTGGATGTGGAAGATTGCACCAGGGTGGGCTTGGCTTCCATGTAGCGGTATGGTGTCTTTAGACACCGCTGAACACCATCGTCCAAGAATGTCTTGCGTCGACCTCATCTGTAAGCGGCGCACCATCAGGTGCTTCCGTTCCTTGTCCTCTGCGTGCGAAGTGGAATGGTAGGGCCGCAAGCCATATCTCTACTTCGCTTGAGGCGTCTTGGAAGAGCAGGCTCTCAGAAAGAAAGTGCTGCAAAAGTTTTTTTAATGTTTCACGGAGAGCATGCACCCGACTATTGCAACACGTCCTCAGGAGGACGTAGAGATACGTATGAGACGAAGAAGCTGATGCGAATGGTTATATGAAACAATGACGTGACAGAATAGTCTTACTCACCAACCTTGCCAGCCCAGGCGAACTGATCACTTCGACTTGGTCAGATGCTTCACGCTTTGTAGTGCTCTAGAGGCCTCTTCCGCGCGTCTTCCGGTAGTTTTAAGTCGCCTTTGTGGCCATTAGAGAGCGAGGCTAAAAATCCTTCGACAAGGTTCAGAACCAGCTTTCCAATTTCGAGCCTCGCCTCGGCGACAACGTCTGGCAAGCATTCTTGACAGAGCCACAGAAGCCTCTGAGAGCTCTCACTGAGCAAAGCGTGCTTGGTTGTGTTCAAAGGAGCTGAAAATTGCTGGGAAAAGGCAACGATGACTTGGAACTCCGGTACACGACGCCTTGCCTTCTCTTCGTTGGCGACTCCACTGACCCTCTTCTTCATCTTCCTCCAGCGTAACCGTCACCATCCGGAACATGCGCACCACCTCGGCAAGCTTCATGAGGCATTTGGCTAGCGTAAGTACGGTACAGTGCTGAACAATCGCAGTAGAAGCCCGTAGCCCTTTTGTAAATGATGCCTTCGTGCCCACGGGAGGGAGCAAGTTTCCCATGACGGTTGAAAGTGGCGGAGGGGTATGGTTGTAAAGCTCGCTACTACCTGATAAAAGGAACGAGTGGACAGGGACCGCTTGAGAGAGGGCTGGTCCAGTGAAAGAGATGTTGGCGATCCATTTTGAGGAAAGTCGTGGTTCGAGAGTGAGCGAAGCTGAAGACCAATATCTGATATGGACACATCAGTTACGCTGCGCTGGCCTTGGAATTGATGGTGGACATACCCTGCAACAAGTTCCGGACATGCTGCAGTCATCTTGAGCGCCAGCTCTTGCTGTCGAGGATCTTCATTGACTCTCAAGACACGGAGGACATTCGCCAAAATTTTATTGAATATCTTGACGGGGTAGGCACCCTTTGGTCGACCTTTCAAGGTCTTCTTGGTCGACAACGCCATCTTCGTCAGTCTGACGGGAGTACCAGCCATGGTCTCTAAAGCAAATACGCTATCCAGGATGGGTACATATAGCCAAGAGGAAGTGGTGAGCGATATCGGCTGGAATGTGCTGTTCTCCCTGGCCCTCCGCAGAAGTGCGGTCATACAGTTTCAGGAGCTAACCAATTTGAACTCTCAGCATATGTGATCGAGACCACGTAAATCGAGCAAGACTCACGTGGGAGATTGTTGTCTCATTGAATAAACCCAGTCTCGTGGTCCGCCTTATTTTCGGATCTGACCAAATGCCTTCCCAACAAACCTGGAGGACCCTCTGTACAACGGCATAATGAGCTTGTACGAGGCCTCTAAATATGCTCAGGAACAGCTCGCGATGCTGCTCCAAAAACGCTGCCTTGACTGAAGGCACCGTCTCTTGGTCGACCATAGACAAAACGAGCAGGACACAGTACGTTCGAATGTCTTTTCTGCGCCATTGAATATCGTTTCTGCAACGTTACCATGGAGACTCACCAGATCGGACCAGAATGTCGTTCGTTTCGGTCCCCTTTCCCCTCCTACACATGTAGAGTAGTTTCCGTAGATTCTGTAACAGGACGAGTTAACAAACGGGACGAAAATACAGCGGTATACCTTGTTGTCCCAGGGAAAAGCCTCAAAGACGGACTTGCGTTCTCGTCCACTCCCAAACGTTGATATGGTGTTGAATGACTTGAGCGTAGCAAGAATCTGCTCGTTATAACTGCCACTGATATAGGAATTCAGTTTTTGCAACCATTATCGCGAAAGGACCATCTTGATAATAGGAATGCCGAAGGAGTGACCGGGGAAATGGCACGAGAATAGCGATAGCAACGAAGAAAACAACAACATGACAAGGGCTTGGATCGACATCTGGAATGTGCTTCGTTGACGGAAGAACATTAAAATGAGACGCACATCGTTTGCTTTTCCCCAAATATCGAAAAGATCTTGAGCACCGGGTGAGCTCTGCATCCAAAGTCTGGCCAGAGAAAGACGTTCATCCTCCAGGGCTACGACTTCGCCTGGTTTCAAAGAAAGCTTTGACCGCAATGCAGAAAGGTCTGTAGATGCGAATTGAGACAAGTGGAGTTGGTTGTTTGGATCCAAAGCCTTTGCCAAACAACACCCGCAAACGGTACTGGTTCGAGAGTCCGGCATACGCTTCATAAGCAACGCTCAAGTGGCACTTTGAATATTTATCGCGACCAAGGCCCACACTTTCTGCAATCGTAAACGTCTGACTTACGCCGACAGCTGACTCTGGCGGCCATGAGGTGCGTTGTTCATCTCGCCACTCAACCTGCTTCGAAAGAGTCACCAACGCCCCGCGGCTGCCGCGTTTGTTGGGCTATCGACCACTCACGGCTGCATACCAGCCTTCGACTAGTGCACCGATCGTCCCTGCACTTCCTCGGACGAAAGAAGAATGGTGCACGGGTGATGAAGATAAAAACCGAAATCCCTCTTCCATCGTTACCCCAAAGAGCTAGCTAGGTACATGGTAAGACCACTTAGCGTGTGAGCCGGTTAGATGGAACTGGCCAACGTCCCGCGCGAGCCCGGATGCAGTGGCGGGATCAAGGGTGATGTGACATCAGTGTGACATTGCCCTTGTGGTATCACAGGTTGGTGATTGAATTGTTCTAAACCATCCTCATCGTCGTCGTCATCCCCACTAGCTTCCTCGCAGTTATCATCTTCGTGACTGTCTGCTTCTTCTCATTCATCCTCCTACTCTACCATCTGGCTGGAGGGATACACCCGCTCACTGACGATATGAACATTGCCATCGTCCCAAACCGCTTCCAAATCGAACGTGCTATCCCCCATCTGACATCGAGTCATCGTGAGACGACCTCGGGAGCCATGGCGCTTAGCCAAAGGATCGGTGAGAGCGGGACACGGCATGGCAGACCCTCGCGGATGGATCTCGAGGTCCGATACAAACACGATCCTCTCCAACGCCAACTCCTCCAGCAGTGGTGCCAAAATGGGACCTGCATCTGCATCACCGGCAGCGAGTAAATCTTGGTTCTGCACGTCCTCACCTGGGCCCGGACCAGGGCCAAGGTCTGTGGGGTCGAGTACGGATAAATCTAGCATGAAACCATCGTAAAATTTGATGTACCGTACGTCCGGAAGGTAACTCAGAATTCTCTGAGTGGATCGATCGGTCGGGGGGTCGACAACGCAAAGACTTTGAACATTCGAGAGCGGCACGGAGCGACAAGCATGGATCATGTTTTGCCAGAAGTATGATGTCATCTGAAAAGGAAAGTTGGATTCCCACACGTCGACCGACAGCGCAGTGAAATCACGATCGTGGGTACTGCAGGTGAGTCTGTTGTCTAACACGTCTTCACGCGGATGTACGATGTCGAGGACTAATGAACGGATCATCGGGATGGATGGCTGATTGTATCTTTGGGCAAGGAGCGCATAGAACAGGTTATAGCGGGCCAATGTCGATTGCCGTCGAATAAGTTTCAGCCAGACGTTTGTTTTGAATGGAATGTTTACGCAGGAAAGGAATGTGACGATCGCTGACATCGGTGCGTTGATTAGAAGGCGAGAAAGATGGGGCAAATCGATCTTTTCGATAGCTTCGAATACAGACTGATTCGGCAAATCAGTGGCATCGGAGAAGAAGTTATCGAGATAGAGATCTTCAAGGTTTTGCGTAGACCTGAGTGCGACTAAGAACTCCTGTATGTTTTGGCGATGCTGATAGATAGCACTGCTTAAACGGAGACTAGTCAGACCGTCCAGTCTAAACGAATGCAACAGCACAGGGCATTCTAAGAGCTCGAGTGTGCGGAGGGTCGGAGTATCTCCTTGAATATGTAATAGATCAGAGGACCATGGGTAAAAGAAACGATCGACGGTTATTGAAACGAACCGCAAGCGAGGAGTTGGAGAGGAAAGTTTGGAAAGGGCCTGAGAGATGGACGATGCTGGAAGCTTCAGACATAGCGCTTCAATGCGTTCCACGTGATCCATCACTTTTTCCAAACTATCCAACACCGAAGATTGGTATTGTGATGATACGGCGTCTACGGATATCTTCAACGACGCATGCATCGATCTGCGCAATAGCTCCTCTGTCCAGCGTTGCGATACCATAAAGACATATGTCCAAAGCGTCGGACATTCTAGAGCGACATCTCGCCAGTCATGGCAAACATATGAAATATTGACCCAGCAAGGCACAGCCGGAGCGACACACTCCCGGTGCTCACGGTAGCACTGGCTGGCAATTTGGATAAATATTTTCTGGAGGATCTCGACTGGAAGCAAAGACGTGAGAGGAAAGGGTTTCCTCGAAGTTTCGAGTCTGGCGACTTCTTCGACTTGGGCATTAGAGTCCATCTGGTACGTGGGCCGGATTGAGGGAAACTGGGCAGACAAAAAGAATACAGAGTTGATCTACAAATGGACCTCGATGACTCACGATCAGACACTTGGGTTTCGCGATTGACGATGTAGCGGAAGGATTGGGATTGCAGAAACGCTTGGGCAGCGATGCTTACATAATTTACTGGAGTACTAGTATTCGATCTGACATGTACTGTATGCTTTTCAAAATTGGTTCATGCTTCCTCTCAAGAGACAGGTCAACATACACGAGTTGAATGGCAGATTAAATGTCTTCTGGTTTGTTGAGAAGCCTTCCTTCCATCCCGCCCTCGACCATCAATACTTGACCAGTGACATGACCAGAGACCATCGATGAAGACAGGACCACGATCTGGGTTGCGACGTCGATGGGCACTGCGATTTTCTTGAGTGGCATCCTGTCACAGCGTCAGTTCTCGTCCATGATACCGACGTATGCATTGATGGTATCTTGCTTACGTTGCCAGAGCGCTGTACCGTATATCTGGGTCGGCGAGGGACGCTTCGGCCATTGGCGTATATACCCAGCCAGGTGCGACAGTGTTGACTCTCCCACGTGGTGCAATCTTGACTATTTCGTTCTTGAGCGTCATCGTCAGGCCATACATCATTCCTGCGATGAGCACCAACGATCAATACACGATTGATTAGCACAAAGGCCGAAACATAACGTGGTCGCTCGCACCACTCTTGGTCACCGCGTAGTCTGCGTTTCCCGCTTCGCCAAATTTGCCTGCAGTGCTCCCCACGAGCACGATCGAGGCCTTATCCTTTGCCTCGGAAGTGGCCTGCTTCAAATGCTTCAGGTACTCTCGACACACGAGAAAAGCCGAGGTCAGGTTCGTCGTCATGATGTGGTTCCATCGTGCGAGCGTCATATCTACGACTGGCACTCGCTGTCCGGCGGCGATCGCATGGTTGACGACGAGCACCTGGACAGGACCGGCGTCACTACGAGAGAGGTGGGCAAAGAGATCGACGACGGCGGTTTCATCGGCAAGATCTGCTTGGACGATGTGGAGGTTGGGATATGTCTGTAGAAGGGGGAGGAGGGGATCGCGTTGAGTGTTGTAGTGCGCGGTGACCTTGGCGCCGAGCGCTGGGCAGGCGTTTAGATAGTGGTGTGGAGATGATCCAGGAAGGCTTACAGCAGTAGAGTTTGGCAGTCTCAAGGCCGATGCCGCCGCTGGCACCCGTGACGAGGACGTGCACGCCTTGCAGTCCCACATCCATCGTGTGCACGAGATTGGAGGGCGGTTCAAGCAATGACTGCGGTCAGGGACTAATTTATAGCTCATGGGAACTATAATTCGGATTCGGAGTACTTCCATCTGGTGGCGGCCGTCGTTTGCGCAATTCTTGACTGTTGCTCTTTGAGCCATCTGCCCGCACAACCCTTGTCACCAAAGAAACAAACTTACCTACGCTCTGCTGAGCCCACCCAGTGATGATGCATCCTGCCCCTTACCGTGCAGTATCTTCTGAGGTCAGAGGTCAAGTTCTGAACTCGCGCTGCGGGTGTCACATGTAGCTTACATCGCCCCCATCCAAATGTTTCTTGCATGCATCTTGCATGCCTTGAACTGAGCTTCAAGTGAGCAGTGAATGCGTTAGCGTGTTAGCGCTTCCTCCCTTCTTGTTCATGATGGTCATTGACCACGCGAATGTTTTTCGAACTGCTGCCAAACCAACACCATTGAGCTGAAAATTGTTGGAAACGCGGTGCATGTTCAGGCTCTCAGATTGAAGATGGACGGAGGTAAATACGAGTAAACACAGTGGACTTTGCTGCGCACACGTGACTGCACCGCGTGATCCCCATGTTCCTCTCACTGCAGAGCGAGACCGCAACCGATTCTCAGACCGCTGCGCTCGTCGACTTGATACTCGGAACACCTCAATGGCACATACCATGGGTTTCATCATGGACCATCGTGTGGTGCGCACACAGCAGTAGTTTGGCTTTGCCGTCTGTGGAGAGCCGAGAACCGCTGGATCGTGAAGACAATGACGTCGTCTCCCTGGTCGTTCACAAGGAGAAGGGCGTCGATAGGGAACAAGGTGCAGACCCTGTGGCTCAGTTCGTCGTGCAAACGATAGCGGTGTTCACCAGAAACAATGAGCAGAGGGTGAAAGTCGGTAAAGACCCGATCGATGCCAAGGTGCGTCCAACGTTTTTCCTGTCGTTGCTCAGACCACATGACACGCATAATGTCATGTCCGGCTTCACGTTGTCGGGCGGGGTACATATCCACGTTCAAGTCTTACAGGATTCCAGTCATGCAAGCTCTGGTACACCACGTCGCTCGAGGCACCTATCCTCCCGATCCCACCCGCGTTACGTGCTGTGCCCTTTGTACATGACCTTTTTTTTTTCTGTATTCATCGAATGTCCATTGAAGTACCTTTTGTCATGTTAGAACTGCGATGTAGTGTCTCTGACGGTTATCAATTTACTCCGTGAACCCTCTGACTACAAAGCCGCCCTCGCAGCGAGAGTTTTATCGGAACCATGAACCATCTACATCTGCCAGACGAACGGGTAGCAGTTTTCAAGTTGAGAGAGGGCTGGTTTCAGACCTTGATGAGCGGGCGGCTTGTGCAGTTGGGATAGCAGTATGCTATGGATGAGCACGGGATAAAGGAAGTCCGTTCACAAAAGTCCAATGCTTTGTCTACTCACCTCCATCTAGAATATAGCTGAATCCAGTGGGCTGCTCAGTGTCAGTTAGAGACGGCCTATGCACGTTCCAATACCCCAGCCCAAGTCGAGACACTGACCTCCGTATGCCACTTGACCTCTCTTACTGCCCGCAGTGTCCGGTGCGATTGCATTCGTCACAAAGTTCAACTTCGTGAGGAGTTTGCTGCCGACGAGGCAGGAACGAGCGAGCGAGTTTCAAGGGGGACGGCGACAAACCGCGATGGGGGAAGAGCTAGAGTTAGGTGAGAGAGCAGAGGGCGCGAGGTCGGTCGTCAGTATCGTTCGTTGTTCGGTAACGCGTCAGTTGTAGATGTTGGACAGGAATGAATCTGAATTTCCTCTCATTCGACGAGGGCTTATTCTTTGTGGCTCAGGGCGTGTGCTACTTCGTCTCTGCTAATTCTACGATGGTGGCCGACGTATTCATTACTACGAGTACCGTATCTTCCCGTTACAGACTGGGCATGAGGTGTACTGTAGCAAACAAGATATGGAATCAGTGTTGGTCTCTAAATGACACTCAGAAGCTCACTGGTTGTGTTCAAGGTCGAGGCGAGCAGACAGTTCAAGCTGAAATGGCAGGATCAGACTTCATAAGTTTATTGATTAATCGATGGGCCCCCATGACAGTGAGTTCAAATAGTCGTTGGCGCCACCAATGAGCTTTTTCCGTTTGGCGCAGAATCCATCTGTGTCGAAGTCTGAGTCTGCCCTCATCGAATGAGACAACTTACACCCCTGAAGTAGGTGAAGATAAACCTCGGCTGTCGTTTGAGCACGGTGTCAAATTTACATGTTACACCACGACATGTGAGAGAAACAACTCAGAATTATTCCTCGTCATCAGTATCCTGGTGCCAGTACGTTGTCTAACGTCTTCTTCTTCCTGTTTCCATGGAGACCGTCCTCCCGATCAGCTTACTTCGTGACCATCTGCTTCTTCCGCTTCATCTTCATCTCACCTATCCATGCGTTCCACTCGCGCACTGACTACATGTACATTACCATCGGCCCATTCCACAACCAGATCCACTACCCTGTAACTGCCCACTTTGCATTCAGTCATGGTGAGGCGACCTCGCACGTTGGACAGCACATGGAACAGGGAGTGACGTGTCAGCGCATGCACCATCTCCTTGGAAGAGTCACAATCCAGATCGAAAGTGATATTCTCCAGCTCCAACTCCTCCAGCAGCGGCGCCACAACTTGGTGACTCGGACCGCCAACGGCGCCAACAGTGCCGACGACATCTTGGCCCCGTACTACGTCCTCGTCAGAGTAGAGATGATGTGTGGGTGAGAGCACGGAGAGATCTGGCATGTGGCCCCCCACGAGCTTGATGTACCGTACGGCTGTGAGGCAGTCCAGCAGTTGCCTCCAAAACGTGGACTCGCATGGGGGATGAGAGATGACGAGGCTCTGTACGTTCAAGAGAGGTAAGAAGCCACAAATATGGATCATGGCGTCCACCATGTCCATCCCGAATGGGCTGAGGGCAATATGAAAAGGAAGGTCGGGTCGATAGATGCTGCCGGGCGATAAGGGTGTGACATCACGTTCATGCGGGCTGCAGGCGAGGTTAAATCTGAAACGGGGAATGAGGTCGAGAACCAACGACCGGATTGTCGGGCTGGACACCTTTGAATCCTTCGTCATGCTGTATCTTTGCGCGAGGAGTGGAAAGAGCAGGTGGTAAAGGTCCGGAGCATCCAAGGGTAGCATTGGAAATACAAGTGATACATTTGTTTTCAACGGAATTTTTACACAGGAAAGGAATGCAACGATCGTCGAGAATGGCGCGTCGAGCAAGATGCAGGAAAGATGGGGTAGATCAATTTTTTCCAAGGTTGTGCACATTGGACTCGAGGGAAAACCAGTTTCATTGGGAAAGGCGTCAAAGAGGTACAGATCCTTGAGGTATTGCATGCATCTCAGTGTGGCTAGGAAGTCCTTGACATTTTGTTGAAAGACGGGAGGAATACATCGTAGATTAAGACTCGTGAGTGCATTTAGTCTGAACGAATGCAGCAGCACCGGACACCCTATGAGCTCAAGCGTACAGAGGGCTGGAGTGTCTCTTTGAATCTGGTCGTAGTCCCATGCCAGATGTGTACCATCAACAGTGACGAAAAGAGTTTTCAAGCGAGGAGTGGGATAGGAAAGTGTGGCAAGAATCTGATGGACATGTGAGGCCGGAATGGCGTGCAAGCATAGCTCTTCAATACGTTGTACTTGATTCATCACCATCTCCAGATCCGACAACAGGGACTCGGATGGGCGTCGTTGTGATTGAAAGTATATGGATATCTTCAGTGATGCCTGCTCCGATCTGTGCAATAAGGCCTCCGTCCAGTGCCGCGATGCGAAAAAGGTGTATGTCCAGAGCGTGGGGCACCTGAGAGCGACATCGCGCCAGTAACGGCAAACATAGGAAAAGTTGACCCAGTAAGGTACCCAAGAACTCAGGTGCCTGTAGTAGTAGTAGCATTCGCCCGCGGATTGGATAAATATGTCTTGCAGGATCTCGATTGGAAGCGAACACGCGACAGGACTCGTACCGGCATTCCTCCAAGCGTCGACCATCGCGAAATTTTTGACGCGGGCGAGGGTATCAACGGAGGGCATAAACAAGTCGATCAGGAAACGCTATGTAGGTTGAAATTAGCGCTTGTGCCAAAATTTGTGACACTCGGGGGCTTACGGGGTTCAGATTTCGAGAGTCTGAATCGATTCGGATGTGGATGTGGAGTAGGGTGAAGCTTGGTATGCTTACATAATTTGATGGCGTCTCGAGTATCTAACTTTCGGACAATGCAAGTCATCGCGAGTCGCCGAGAGTATCAGTATACTGTAGTAAACAGTTGGTCTCTAAACGACCCTCTGACGCTTACTGGATATATTCGAAATCGAGGCGTGCAGACTCGGCGATGGATGCATCGATGAGCCCCGTTGAGTTTTTCTCGTCCGGCGTGGAACCCGTGTGTAGGTCAGCTGCGTCAAAGTCTTCTGTGCAGCCCTCCGAGTCATCGATTGAGACAATTTACATCCCTGACAGAGCTTTCTGCGTTTGCTTTGGATTTAAAAAAAAAATGACACAGCGTTGTGAGTTCGTACGATCGTACGTCGAAATGACCATCACCAAACCTCCTCCGCTGCCGTGTCAAATTCACATGTTATGCCTTGACATGAGACTACGATGACTCAAAAATTATTCCTTGTTGTCAGCATTG
>JBBPLG010000384.1:0-24322 GCA_038089695.1 Xanthoconium separans | reverse complement strand
GTGTAAGTAGTAGTTCCTCGCGTGCTAGCTGAGCTGATGGCATATTATTTATGTAAGTAAATACATATCACCAATTCAGCCGAGGTACTGGCGGTGTCATTCACTTTATGGCCCTCGCTGTCGCCTGTCGAGGCTCTAACTTTGCACCGTCCACTATTCCCTAGCAAGTTCGCCAGAAGTTCCCGTTCAATGCATCACGTACTTCACACGCAAGAGATTCTCCTTGAGATCTTCTCTTATTGCCATGAACCCGAAGTTCAAGATAACTGGCGCTCAGGGAAAGCGGACCTCGCTTCACTGGCGAGGACATGCAAAGCATTCACAGAACCAGCACGAGATATTCTTTGGGGCGAAATGTCAGACCTCACTCCAATGATACGATGTCTCCGTGAAGGGTCATTCAAGATAAACCCAGGCGGTGTAAGTCAACCCACCATTTTTTCCATTTCAATGCACGTTTATCTTGCGTAGATTTACTCGTTGAGAAGACCACTTGAGCATGCCGATTGGACCACCATCTTGGGCTTCACACGTCGCGTTCAGATTTGTCGCCTAACAGGCTCGTTCAGGTTGACCGCGGAATGTATCAAAGAGCTTGCCAAACCCCCAAACTTGACCACACCCATGTTCCAAAGGCTTCGCGAAGTAGCCATTTCGAACACAAGCGAAGATACCATCCCTCTCCTCCGACACTTCAGCTGTCCCGGATTGACTGTTTTACGCATGAACTATCCTGACGACGTCTTCGCTGCCTTTTTAGAGGGGTGTCCGAACGTAACAAGGTTCGAATACTGCGCGCCTTATTCATTCCCGATAAACCATGCCTCCATCTCAACTCTCATGTCTCAATGGTCGAAGCTCCGTTATGTGGAGTGCAGCGACGTCGCTTTGAACGTTCCGGCTATCATGCATCTCTCTAATTTACCCAGCTTGCATACTCTCTCTCTCCAACTCCACGACGAAGTGGTCGACCTGATTTCGTCCACTTTGTCCGACTCTTCCAAACTCACCCTCCCTGGACTCATTCATCTCAGGGTGGAGTCTGATCTTTTGGCACCTGTTCGGAAGCTCTTCGATCACCTCGACCTTCCCATTATTCAAGAGCTCCATGTCCATCTGACTGCTTGTCCTGCTGAGCAAGAGCTCGAGTCATTTCTTGCTGCACTACCAGAGGCTTGCGATCACCAATCTCTCATCGACATCTCGATTTGCACTACAAGGTTCGGCACGCAATTCGACGAGGATCAATCTCCACATCATGTTAACTTCCGTCATCTCCATCCCCTAACTGCCTTTGTGAACATTCAAACCTTATCCCTCGACATCCCCCGGGGGATGGATTTGAGCGAGCGAGAGTTACTCGAGTTGACGTCTTCGTGGCCGCAATTACGCGTCTTCGTGGTGGGCTGGAATGATTACCCTGACTCGAAATCAAGCGGTATCACCCTTGGAGGATTCGTACAGCTCCTAGGACAGTGCAGATCGCTATCCCACTTCAGCTTCCGGTTCGATACCATCGACCACACGGAGCCCCGTCAGGGACATCCCTGGCACGGCCATACAATGGGACAAGGGTCGGTCATCGATGTCCGCATGTCTCTTATCTACGACGATGATGGTGACATTGAAGACCTTGCCGCTTTCTTCCAAGCTGCTCCCTTCCCCAATTTCCGCCTGGTGCACGGGTTCCATATCAGCACGAACAATGCTCAATTTCAGGCCATTTTCGAAATGTGCGCGAGACGATGGCGTGAGGTGGAGTTGCTGGCACGCGATCTTCGGGAGGAGAGAGAAGATTTGCTACGTTCCGTGGAGAATTGGCCTGATCTGGGTGACGAGTCGAGTAGCTCGGACGACTCGGGTGAATCGGATGACGATAATGTCGCACTTACTTGACCTCTTGATTCTATTGCTTTTCAGCCGTTACGACTCGCCTTTCTTTCTGTGGATCTTTTCCTTTGAATGGTTCGCTTACTCCGACATTGGCTCTGTTAGAAATCAGTCAGAATACTGATGCATAAACTTGTTGCCGACATTATCACCACGAAGACTCTGCATATTCGCAAGCAAAACTTGAATCCAACAACTCCGTCAAATGTTGGTGTATGAGAGTCATCGTCGATGACGGGATCCCGAGTGTGCACTCGAGATGGACAGACATAACGACGTGTGATGCAGCATGCAATGCAGGTCACTGTAGTTGGAGAGCATACATACCGTGACTCTGCGCGAAGGATGGAAGATCGGGATAACTTGTCAATGGCCCAGTAACGGTTCCACCCGAAGATGTAGAGGATCCACTCTAGGCTTTGATTTTCCCACCACTCGCTGACTCGGTCGATTTCACAAAACCTGGCTAATCTGAAACGACCCCAGAGCAACTCCGAGTCGGAAGCTTCCGGACGGTAACGGCGTTTGCGACCAAAATTGATCCGATGGTTCAACGTTCTACCATCATTATCGACAAATCCTGTCTTTCGATGAAGGTCTTGTCTATTCGCCAGGTATTCACCATTAGATGGTTCTGAGTTTTCCAGTCGGTAACCCATTCTCTTTCCTGTTGGAACACTGTAATTTACTACATCATGCTACGATCCAGCTTAGGGCCTGTTTAGCGTGTAATCGCCGCAACCTCCTTCCTGAGCTCGAAAAACGTGTTTGGTACTTCGCAATTGCTTCCTACAGGACCAAAAGGAATATACATATACTGCTCCCAGGCTGTGTATCCTTTGTTCTCCGACCTCATGTCCGCAGAATTTGATATCATCTTTGCTGGAGGCAAGTGTGTCCCTTCCTTTTTCATTCCTCGCGTGTTGTTTGCTTACCCATTTTCAGGTGGAACTGTTGCCTGTGTTGTCGCTGGAAGATTAATCACCGCCGACCCTTCTCTCAAGATCCTCCTCGTTGAAGATGGTCAGCACACGCGTGCTCTTGCTTCCCATACCCAGCCTTGCCGATACATCGAACATCTTCTACCAAACAGCACAACTGTTGCTTTCCATGTTGCCAAACCAAGCCCACACCTGAATGGTCGCGCTGCTGTCGTCCAATGCGGTCGATGTGTGGGTGGCGGCTCTGCTGTCAACTGTGAGTTATGTAACCAATCGTTCGTCGCTAAACTATTTACCTTATGTTTGGTCTTGAATGCAGTCATGGCATATGTGCGAGGTGCCGCGTCCGATTACGATGATTGGGAGCGCTTAGGAAACAAAGGATGGAGCTTCGGTGAAGTTCTTCCTTTGATTAAAAAGGCAAGTGTTTCAAGCAGGCGTAGTGAAATGGCTTACACTTCACTATGTAGCTCGAGACATTCATCCCCTTGTCAGACAGACCGACCCATGGTTACACGGGTCCAATTCAGATATCTGCCGGTGGAGCTGACTTTGGTATAGGAAAGCAATTCCTAGCCGTGGGCGAGGCATATGATCCAGACCGTCCACAAGCGGAAGATCATAATGATTTCAAGACTGCAAATGCATACGGCGTACGTATTCTCAGTCTGATAAATGTTGTGGATAAGTCTGCTTATCGATTTACTTTTCTACTAGCGGTCCTACAAGTAAGCTAACAGGTGAAAGGTGGCTATGAATTAATCCTTATAAACCAAAGATATATCGACTCCGTGACTGGGAAGCGCTCTGATGCTGCTTCGCGATACCTATACCCTCACTCTGAAAATCAGAACTTAGAGATCGTTGTTGGAAAACGTGTCAAACGTGTCATTATCGAGTACGTTCGGCCAAATTGTACCCATATGTAAATTGACCATGGAAATATTAGGAGTGGACACGCAGTTGGCATCGAGTATACTACACGAGAGAACAGTGGCGAGCTTGTTACCGTAAGGGCCCGCAAGCTGGTTGTTGTCTCCGCTGGGGCGTTTGGCTCTTCACCTATTTTGGAAAGATCAGGGATTGGTAACCCCTCGACCCTCGACAAGAATGGCATCCCCGTCCTGGTTGATTTGCCCGGTGTCGGAGATAATTATCAAGGTACTTTCATTGCACTGGGAGTTCTATCATTCGAATAACCAAAACCATTGTACAGATCATTTCGGCAATTGCCTGCCGTTTTACGGATCAGATGAGGTTGAGACAATGGATGATGTTTGGAATGACCCACGAGCAATCAGTGGTAGGTATTCTTCATTTACATAAGGTTGTTGTGATGTCAACATGTTGGTCAGCGCAAGTTCGTGACTGGGAGGTAAATGGTACGGGGAAGATTGCACACAAGTCCGTCACCACAATTCTGCTCCATTCATTGATTCCAAATATTTTTGTCAGTGGGATTGAGGCGTTGGTGAAAGTACGGCCCACATCAGTGCAGTTGGCATCCAGCGGAGCCGCATTACAATGTCGGTGGGAGACATTCTTTCAGCACAGGCCTGATAAGCCTTTGGGCGTTGTCGGTGCATTCGCTGGGTAGGTCGCAATGCATTAATGATTTGTGCGTATTGCTTACTTTCTTTGTAGATTCCCATTAAATCCGAGTCGCTCGATGTTACTTAATCGGAAAGTGTTCTCGATGATGTCCTTTATCGTAAGAAACCACTGAAACTCTATATGGCATGTTTTCTCTAACACATTACATTCAAGCCGTACCCTGAGTCGCACGGAAATGTTCACATTACGTCCGCAGAGGATGTAAATTCGCCCCTAGATTTCGATTCTGGTTACTGCTCCAAGTACACCTTGATTTTTTCCACCACTGTGTACTGTGTTGATGAAGATTGTCAGACTCGGTGATGTTGCACAACTCACTCTGTTGTACAAGATGGCCCGCGAACTTGCCAGACGTATGCCTGCGTTTCGGGGAGAGGTGGCTGACTACCACCCAAGATTTCCCTCTGGTAGTCCTGCTTCTTGCAGAGAGACAGATGGCCCTGTACCAATAGATGCTCCCGACATCACGTACTCTGATGCGGATGACGAGGCCATAGTCCATTTCCTTCGCGATACTGGTAAGTTTTCCTTCGTCGTTTTATAATACTTGTCGACACGACGATCGTTTGTAGTATCCACCGCCTGGCATTCAGTCAGTTCGCTTTATTTCTTATGAACCATGCTTGACGAACATGTGTTGATGCAGCTCGGGACATGTGCCATGAAACCACGTAAGCAAGGTGGGGTGGTCGATGCACGGCTGAACGTACATGGCGTGGAAGGCCTCAAGGTCGCCGGTATGTGACAGCTTACACTCATCTTTTTTTCTTGACCATATTCTCGTTAGACTTGTCCATCTGCCCGACGAATGTTGGAAACGTACGTCACCTTTTTCTTACACGTTCCCATTCCGAGAGTATAGCCCAATCATTCATTTTGTTTTCTGATCAGAATACCTATTCTACTGCACTGCTGATCGGCGAGAAAGCGGCAGCTATCATTGCAGAGGACCTGGGGGTGAAATATGATTAACAGCTTGGAATTTTAACCATGTGTCAAAGAGAAACTAGTATGTTAACTGTCTAACAATATGACAAAACCGTGCGATGCGGCCGCAGACCTAACACTGATACCTACTTGGGATGGTTTTGTAGAACAAACCATATGGACCGAGAGCTCAGGCTGAAGACTTGATCAAGGCGTTTCCCACTATAGCTGTTTTTGTACATCGAATGTACATGGTGTCGGCACTTCACAGCGGCACCGAGGTTCCTAGCGGTATCGCGCGAAAAGGATAAAGATCGTACATGACTAGGCTCTCGGGTGACTCTCGGAATCTCGGAGTAAGTGACACATGATTCTCAGCCGGATCGCGTTTGGACGTGTTGTCACGTCCACAGCAATGACGCCACAAAATTGTCTCAGATATCTTGTGTCTTTGAATGTCCCCATCGTTGTCAGTCTGGCAGTCAACTAAATCACCCCCACCTCTGCAGAATCGCCGGAAAAGCACCAACATACGCTTCAATGCATCGTCTGCTTAACATGGAAGAGCTTCTTTGGTCACTGTTGCAAATATGACCCGGAAGAACGTCGGCGCGGTGGCGCGTCGAATCTGACCTCATTTGCGAGGACATGCAAAGCATTCAAGGAACCAGCAATAGATATACTCTGGGCCGAATTGTAAGACTTGAGGCCGCTGGTTCGGTGTCTCCCCTGAGCGTTCACGATAGATGAGGAAAATGTAAGTTCATCGGATTTTTCGACTTTCATGCCCGGGAAATGAATATTATGCAGCTCTATACATTCAAGAGACCTCTCAGTCGAGCTGACTGGGACATTATCTTGGGCTTCACAGGTCGTGTGCGCATCTTTCGTCTGCATGGTTCAATCCGTGCGGCGACAGAATGTGTCAGAGAACTCGCCACTCCCCCAAGTGCTTCCATTTTTCCCAAAGCTTCATGAAACAATGATCATGTTTCCCACCAGCGACGCCAGCCTCTTCCTCCGATATTTTGCAGGTCCCAGATTGACGGTTCTCAATCTGAGCTGTTCAGGACTCTTGGGAGACGCCATTGACGTTTTTGGCAAAGGCTCTCCAAACATAACCACTTTCGAGTACATGCCATCCACTCAGGAAGAGGCAAATCCCGACAGGGTCTCAAGTCTCATACGTCGATGGCCAAGGCTCCGCTCCGTAAAGTGCTCTGGCGTCGCTTTAGATGCTCACGCCCCGATCCACTTCTCCCATATCCCCAATTTGCAATTCCTCTCCTTTGACTTGCGCGATACGGCAATCAGTGATATTCAGTCAACTTTGTCCGGTCCTTCAAAATTAACCTTCCCCGCACGTGTTCACTACAAGGCGCGTTCTCAGACTTTGGCTCCTATTTGGAGGTTCTTCAATCACATCCGTCTACCGGTAATTGAAGAGCTCCATGTTGAGCCAACTACCCGTCCAACTGAGCAGGAGGTCAAGGGATTTCTTGCTACTCTCCCGAGAACTTGTAATCATCAGTCCCTAATCAAGTTCTCCTTCTCGATATGGCACCTTGCGTTGTCAGACTCGCCTACACTCTACGATTCTCTCTATCCTCTTGCTGTCTTTGCAAACATTCAAACTATCAGTATCACCATTCCTCAAGTAGGATTGGTCGAGCGAGAATTACTCCGATTAGCGTCTTCATTGCGCCATTTGGAAGTCTTTTGTCTGGGCCGTAGTGAAGTTCTGCATGCGTCCTCACATGGCGGTATCACTCCCGAAGGATTCGTACAGCTACTGGAACGATGCAGATCGCTTCGCGTCCTTGCCTTCCTATTCAACACCGACAGCTACATCCTTGGTGTGGCCTCCAAATGCCCAAGCACTCAAGCATTCAAGTCCTCCTGTCTCGGATTGATGAAGATTCAGTTGAAGCGCTCGGCACTTTCTTCCATGTCGCACCCTTTCCTGAATTCCACTTGGGGAATGACTGGGAGGGTAGCTGGTGGATCACGGATGAAGCACACGGGGTTCCTCAGCTGAGTATAGTGATCGATGGCACAGGGTTGCCTCCCTTGCACACCAGCTTTGGCAGGAGAAACATGACATGCTGGAATCCTTGGCAACTCGAGTTGGGGCTGTCGATCTTCGCAGCGATGAACATGGTTCGGTCGACGATTCTGCTGATGTAGGTCGAGATGTTGATGGCCCTGTTGTCTGAACGTTCCTTCCTCTTACTTAGGTTTCGTATCTGCAAGTTACGACTCTTAGTTCCGGCTTTGCGCGACCTAGGCCATTTGAATGCTTCTGCCTTTCATAATTGACGACTCGGCGTTGGTTTCGGTTGTCATGGTGTGCAATAATTGTTGGGGATGTACGGTACAAGGTGCTTGCTACTACTCCACACAGTTCATTGGAGTGTTACAAAATGGCGACTTTGGGCGCCCAATTCGGATTCAAACTTGGCCGGGTGAGATTCATCGGGACCAGCACCCTAGCGCTACAAGGCCTTATAATGCATTATAATCAATTTTTTTCAGATGATAAGTTATTTATAATCACTTCTAACATCTTACATGTAGTTATAGCGCTAGGGTGCTGGCCCTGATTGGCAAGTTCAATTGAGCTGAAACCTGCCGTTGTAACTTCGGTTTGGACGTGATCATAAGTAGTAAGTAGATGAACAATTCTCTAACTTCTCTTCCAACAGTGGGAGGGCCTTGCTTACGAGACTAGCTTCATTGTTCCGTTGCCCTAGCTCTGATGCAATCCCTGGCATGACATGTCTGCCATTAGGCGTCTTAGTGTTCATATTTGTATGCTTACAGCCCAGCCCCCCAAGTAGGCAAAGGTATGGAGTCGCTTGTTTTGGTGGTGCCTCGTCACGCGTCACGACGCGCGTTGACAAGGGTCCAAATTCCAATTTCTGTTGCTCGCAACAATACGCCTGTGTCAAATACCACATTTACGGACCCAGAAATGATGGAATCATTGTGACTCGGTTTGACGCTCTCAGAGTTTCGTGCAAAACAACAACGAGACGGCGCCTCAGAGCCAGGGCATACAAACGACCAAACGAGATCGCGTCGCACGCGCGCAACTTGAACTTCCATACAGACCTCGGCGAGGCCTCTCCCCAACCAGCCACCGTCCACCAGCCTCGAGAACAAGCTCGCAGAAGACAGCCATGGCCCAATATTTTTTGAAGGCATATAGAGAGGTCGGTCACATCCGTTGGTTTGATATTTACACACACTAAACGATCTGCGGGAAACCGGAAACGTAGACTCTTTGGTTGCTCTGAGCTCGATAAATGATCCACTCGCTTGTTTCCGTCAACTTGATTGCGTTTCATTGAGAGAGGTAGGTGCCTGGTTTCATCCGGTTGGTCCGGACGCTTATGACTATCGTCTCCAAGGCGAGAGGTGGAACGTGAAACCCCATCGTACTCATGTTTAGAGAGGTCCGACCAAGGTGGTGTAAGCCTACTTTCTTATACATCCTCTCGCGATCTAAATACGATATACCTGTCACGACTAGGTTCACTGCAAGTTGACGCTTTATTTCCGCTAAGCCAACTACAAGTCACTTCGCTCCTGCATGAAGCGGCTGTCGTTTTCGCATTCACTTGAAGTATGTCAGTGTCCATATCGTTTGTCTAACAACACCGATTGATCCAGCCATCCAGCGGTGCTCTCTCGTTCCTCTCAGATGCGGGACAAGGTATGCTCCGCACTCATCCTCGAGGCCGGAACCCATCGAACCTTGCGTACATGATCCCATTCAATACGTTTGCATGAGTTCATCAGTCCATAGCTATGGAATACAAATTCCTGGAAGCGTCGTCCGAACATTAAGTAAATGGGAGTGTCAAAGAGGACTGGACGAAGCATCCTGGGCAAGTTTTGTTCAACACGTGCAATTCACAGAAAGGTTGGCATCCACAATCGTAGGCACGAGATTTGCAAACCGTACGCCCAGTATCTTACAACGTTGCCATCCTTGGGCCGTACTATGCAATGGACGTTTGGGTAGCACGAGTAAGCTTCTTCATCGTCCGATGTACCGATTGTGATGGATGACCATGCTCCAGGATCATCGGAGTTAGTTCTAAGGTCATGCCTTGTATCCACGGGGAGTTGTTTGTTTTACCATCATCGTGCTGATCACTGAGGTCTTCTCTACATGACAACCTGTGTTTTCACCACTCCTTTAGGATTCGTATAGCTACTAGAACAATGCAGGTCACTGTCATTTCAGCTTCTTGTGTTACACCGAAATTCTCCAGGACATTCTTTGCGTGCTCTCCAAATACACGAAAAAAGGAGGCTGGTGTCCGCTTGTCGCCGCCTTTCCGAAAATTTCATTGATCACAACTTGGATTGATGATTATTATCCGCGCCTCGATGCCGAGCATTTGGAATCTTCTCTTCTGTACCGTGAACGATGGACAAGGGTCAATTATCTGAGGGTCAAATACTTGAAAATGCGTGTGTTATAGCACACAGGATTAGCACAACCGGGATCTTCACTGTAGGCATTTCAACTCTATTGCCATGGTCTCGACTCTCCATGTCCTCGGATCACGACGTCACGGTGGCTGTGTTCCCACCGGGGATTGGTGGTAACCGGTAACTAACAACACAGCCGCCGGGAGTCCGATTTTTCAACTTCACCTGGACCATCCAGCATGAGGGTTCGAGAACCCACCTGAATGTTCGAAAAAAAAAGGAATACTTTCGAAACGTGTCTATGGCCTCCACTTGTACTTTCAGACTCACAATTCAGAGGTATGTATTGTCTTCTGCTCCATCAAAATTGCTGTATTGACCCTTTTGATGTACAAAGTTAGATACACCCGAATCTGATAGCGATGCCATCTGTTTTAAGCTATATCAAATTTTAGCAGAATTTAATAGCCCAGGTGTCGCATGGAGATGGCGCGCTACGGTCTGTGTTCACCCCCCTTGTTGGGCTCTCAGTTTCATGGATGCTTCCTTTTTAACAGCTCTGCAAAACCTTCAATTTCTCGAATATTGCTCCGGTAAATGTCGCTAATTAGGAAATGGACATGGAGCTGAATGCCGGTTGCCAGTTGCAGCGTTAACCGCGATATGCTTTGACTACCGTCAGTAACAACTTTTCCAAGCACGAGGGTCAAAGACACAGTCTAACATAGCCCACCCCAGTGCTTACGTTCGGACGTGAAGTGAGTGGTTCGTTCGTTGAACGCTCAGACAATAGTTGTTCTGAACAACCTGGTGATAAGGTTGAACTCATTTGGGTCTGTAAATCCTCTTTGTCATGTGTACCGGACTCATCAGGTCGCTTGAATGCAGAGAAAATCATGGACACTCATGTCATCCCTCTATGTCATTATCCGGTACCTGGGAATTGTCATTGCGATGTGAGGATCCATACCCTGTATCTTGCCTTGGACTAGACTAACTTCCTCAGTCCGAACATATTGAGTACGGTTGTTGTTACAATGTATCTGAGGCTTCAAGCTCACTTTGACTCATAGCGGGAAGTTTCATATACCTACCCGAGCTAGTGCGTCAGCCTGTTCCTATGCCGATGCGTTGCTTATATCTGAATTATAGGCGTACGTGAATTGAGGCTCGATCTCCCGTTTCTTATGGTATACTGAGCCGTTTCAGATGTAAGGTCGAAAATCTTTGAGTGTATATGTTCATGACATTTGGGTGTTTCTCCAGGTATTGCTTTGTTTAAATTCGTGAACTGGGCAGGCTACGTATACACGATAGCCCTTGAAAGTGCGTCGAGATGGTTACTCTACCGCAAAACGTGACACTTATTCCACAATCAGTGATTATGATATTGCGGATATTCGCGATGTACAATCAATCGAAAAGACTGTTATACATTCTTCTCGCATTATTCCTACCTATCGTCGTTACCGAACTTGTCGGTGCCATAATCTACTTAGGCCCTCGGAATGGCGCGTACGGTGCGTTTCCCACTTCTCGCTCCCTCAGATTTTCATGGTGACGATTGCATATCAGCAACGAACATACTAGATGCTGGTATACAAGTCTGTACCCTAAAATTCTCGCTGAGTCCCCTTATCTACGCCTACATCTTGATCCCCGGCGTCGTGTTTGATGGCGTTTTGGCTGCACTTGCAATTGCACGGTTGATTCAGCACACGAGCGTCATGAAACAATCCCTGGGTGGTTGCAAGGTAAACAACTGGCTGCGAATGCTTGCCCGGGATAGCATTCTGTACTTCATTGGGTACGTTTTGCATCCTTGTCTTATTTTGTGACGCACGAATTGAACCGCACACCAGCAACCTGTTGTATCGATCGCTCAATCTTATTCAGTTTCTCAACCTTCCGGTACGTATCTTCTCAGTCACCCATCGGCACATTCGATAAGGACACCTCCTGACCGTTCACTCTTTTTGTTTACAATCTAGCCGACATGGATGACACTCGTGCAAACCTTCTGTGCAGTTGAGCCGTTTGTACTTCCCCCACGACTCGTCATAAGCTTCCGCCAATACCACGCGCATATCGTTGCCGATTCTGATGCGGGAGGGTCCATGGATAGTATGATGTTTCGACCAGGAGATCCTAATGGCGATGACGACTAAGCACTGAGGTGTTCCGTGTCTGGATACACGGGACCGGGGTGAGACTACGTCAGTTGTCGTGATGGTCCGTCTGTACGTGGCATTGCCCCAACTGCACAGTTGAGTAATATATATATTTAGTCGCTGCGGTGCTGCAGATTCCCATGATCCATCAATCGCGAGAATGATGGAGTTTCGCGTCGTGCAAAGTGCATCCACACTCACCATTATAAGCACAACATTCGCATCAGTACGACTCCTTCTCCAGACATAATGACATCCTGGGATTCCTGGAAAGCGAGAAGGTAGTGTAGATTGCCCATACTTCACTGAATCACTGCTTGACGATTCAAGTTCGTGTAGTCCATTCACCCAAGACCTGCTGAGAGTTATGGAATGTTTTGCCATACAGGTCCTGGATATTCGGTTCAACGCAAGCAGAGCCCTTGCAGAGCCTCCGCGGTAAGATCTAGTATAGCCGCTAACTTTAGAGGCGTCACAAAGTGTTGTAAGTACCAAGTCATCCTGCTGGTCTGGCAAAACTACCAACCAATTTTAGAGTTATACTATCCGAACTGCAGTTCCGTTGATCACACGCTGAAAGCTGCTGTGTCGCCCTGGTATATTTAGTGGTGCCGGCACTAGAACGAAATTTGTGGGTACGAACCCCCCAAACCTCCTGCTTCCTTGGCTCACGAATGAGTGCGATTACACTGCTCCTTGGACAGGTAGCCACGGTCTACCCCGTCCTTTTCGCCACATTTTCTCTTGCTGCTCTTCAGAATGTAACTGTCGACGATTCCGTTACGACTGGTCCAGTGGTACCGCAATATTTTCCTTCGGGAGATTGGAATCAGGGCAACGAATGCATGTCCTGCGCCGCTAATCTAGACCCCACGAAGGTGTACAATGGCACGTGGCATGACGCTACCAGCAACCAGAGCAGTTTCAAATATTTTGAGGTTTCGTTCGTAGGTCAGTGAGTCAAGCTCTAATTTCAAGTCCTTGCTCGTGAAACGTTCACCACAGGAAGCGCCTTATACATATACTTTATCCTCACAAACGATAATAACTTCCTCCTCAACGGTGGCATCACTTCTGTAAACTTCACGCTGGACGGAGTCAGTTACCCACAGTTCCTACACACGCCCACTCCAGGTGCAGGTTATCAGTACAATGCTTCTGTCTTTGCCGTCGACTCGCTCCCTTCCGGTACACACACTATGACAGTTCAACCTTTCCTACCCACAAATGCCAACTCGACTTTGATGTTGTTTGATTACTTGGTTTATACGTGAGTCCTTCATCTCGTCTTGCGTTCGTCCAATCCCATAAGAGTGTTATTAGGACGGATGAGGAAAGCGTTACGACAATGACGACTGTTCCGCAATCCACTGGCAGTGCAACGACCGTCATCATTTCCCCGGGGTCCGTGGTCACCACCACATCCTCGTCCATCATGACAACAACGTCAAGCAAGCCCTCGACACCAAACATAGGGGCTATTGTCGGAGGTACAGCTGCAGGCGTTGGTGTAGTTGCATTAGTGGCGGTCTTCCTATTGTGTTACTGGCGACACAAGAGACGTGTCGGTGGTCAACTTCGTGCAGCAGAAGCCACTAGGGTAGTGGAGCCATTTATCGCCGCTCAAATTGCTCCCACACCTGCCTCACTCCCAATTCACCAGACCCAAGTTGGAATCCCTCAATCCCAGGTATGAAAGCGACCTTGTTGTTATATTTTCCTGCACCCAAACCAATACTTCGATAGTTCGGTTTAGGAAGCAAAAGAAGACCTAATCCATCTTCAGAGACCGTGCCACCCCCTGATATGACGGTCCTACCTTCCTCTGATACCACAAGCGGATCCAGGACATCAAGTTCGTCTAATAATGTTACCTCGGATCTCATTCAAGAGATTGGATTGTTAAGGGGCGAACTCGCTCGTCTTCGCGAACGTCGGAACGAAGAACAGAATCTCATCGAAACTAGATCGGAGGCGCCTCCCGGTTACTTTACATCATAACATAGATAGGTCTTCTTTGTACTATAACACTGTCTGTCGTCACAAGGATACCCACGGTTGTTTATGTCACAGGTGACGGGAAGAAGGCACGAAGTCGAAGGTTTGTAGTGGCTCCACGGAGTGACATAGTACATGTAGAAGTCAGGAATACCACGACGTGAATAACTGGTTGGTCAGCATACCCAGATGATCAGGACGAGTAGTCTCTGGCTTTCCATACTACCCAACTTATTGCCACCTCCGCTTCCTACTGACAAATACGATTTACGTTGCATAATAATTTGCCACTTCAACCGATTTTATGGGCTCTGACCACAGCTTTCGCTCAATCACATTCACTGGCAGTCCCTCAACCTCCTAGTACGAGCCTTCTCACCCAATCATCGATACACCTGGTATGTATGGGCTCATTCATGCAGGGACACCCCTGATAATCTTCCTTCTTTTGTTATAGCCGAGATGGATGAACCGCTCGTAGCAGTGCAATTCCTCTGCGTTGAACCATTTGTACTTACCCCGTGACTCGTTATAAGCTTCCGTCAATGCTACACGCATGCTGTTGCTAATTCTGATGCGGCTCCCTGGAAGATCGATGGAAAACACGGTATTATGACGCCAACGAACGACTAAGCCCCGAGGCGTTTCGTGTCTGAATACACGGGACAGGTTTGACCGGTAAGTCTCTGTTGGTTGTTGTGATGGTCAGTCTGTACTTAGCCACTCCGGACTATAAGTGCATAGTGGTTGCGGTGCTGCTGGTTCCCATAATCTGTCAACCGCGAGAATGTCGGACTTTCGTCCAGTGGGATGTGCTATCCGCACTCACCAGGACATGCACAATATTCACTTCTCTATCAAGTCCGAAGGTAATTTATATTTCCCGTATTTCACTGAATCACTGCCTGACGATGCAAGTTCGCGAGGTTATTGAGAGAGGTTTTCCATACAGGACCTTGAACATCTGGCGCGGCCCTTGCGGACCCTCGTTAGCCATTCCAGTGATTTCCGCGACTCAGCATAGCGCTGCTAACTTTGGAGGTGCCACAACATGTTTTAGGTACAACAAGTTCTACTGCTCGTTCGGCCTGACTGACCAACCAATCTTAGAGTTATGCTATCCGAACTGCAGTGCCATTGATCACACGGTGAAAGCTGCTGTGGGTCCCCCTGGTATATTTAGTGGTGGCGGCGCTATCCGAGTGCTAGCTGCTTGTGCTAGGACCAAACTGTGGACCCCAAATCCCTCTGTTTCGTTGGCCCACGAATGAGAGCGTTTACGCTGCTCCTCGGACAGGTGGTCATCTACCTCGTTCTTTCTGCCACAATCACTCTTGCGGCTCTTCAGAATGTAACTGTCGACGATGCCGTTACGACTGGTCCAGTAGTACCCCAGTATTTCCCTCCGGGTTTGGGAACATATTGGAAGCAGGGCAACGGTTGTACGAACTGCGCCGCTAAACCAGATCCCGCCAAGGCGTACGATGGCACATGGCATGACGCTACCTTTGGTCTACAAGCTGGACTTAGCAGCGAGCTCGTTTTCACATACTTCGAGGTTTCATTCGTAGGTCCGTCCAACAAACTCTACTTGCAAGTTCCGAGTTCGAGAGATGCTTCACCACAGGAAGCGCCCTATACATATACTTTATCCTCACAAACAATAACGCTCCCTTGCTTGATTGCATCACTTCCGTAAACGTCACGCTGGACGGAGTCACTCACCCGCCATACCTTCACACGCCCACTCCAGGTGCAGGTTATCAGTACGATGTTCCTGTCTTTACCATCAACTCGCTCCCTTCCGGTACACACACTGCGACAGTTCAACCTTTCATACCCACCTATGCACCTAAAAACCTGTCTTTGATGTTGTTTGACTACTTGGTTTATACGTGAGTCCATTGTCTCGTACACCGTTCGTCCATTCTCATGGGAGTTGTCGTTAGGACGGGTGAGGAAGACATTACGACGTCTCCGAGTCCGAGCGCTCCGTCATCCGGTACAATGCCTTCCACTGTGTCCGGTGTGAGTAGTGTGACGGCGAATCCTCCGTCGTCCGCTAGCGTGTCGGCCACTGCGTCGTCGGCATTCTTAGTTTCAACAATCTCAGCGCTATCTCCAGGCATGACAGCAACCTCAGCTAATTCTTCGCGACCAAACATAGGAGCTGTTGTTGGAGGTACAGTTGCAGGCGTTGGTACAGTTGCATTAGTGGCGGTCTTCCTGTTGTGTTACTGGCGACACAAGAAACGTGTCGGTGGTCAACCTCGTGCAGCAGAAACCACTAGCATGATGGAGCCATTTATCGCTCCTTACATGGCTCCCACGCCTACCTCACTCCCGATTTACCAAACCCAAGTTGGAATCCCTCAATCCCAGGTATGAAAGCGACCTTGCTGTTTTATTTTCCTGCCCTTAAACCAATTTTTCAATAGTTCGGATCAGGAAGCAAAAGAAGACCTAATCCATCTCCAGAGACCGTACCACCCCCTAGTACTATGTCGGTCCCAGTTTCCTCTGATACCCCAAGCGGATCCAGGGCGTCAAGTTCGTCTAATAACGTCGCCTCGGATCTCGTTCAAGAGATCGGATTGTTAAGGGGCGAGGTCGCTCGTCTTCGTGAGCGTCAGGACGAGGAACAGAATCTCATCAGGATTGAATCGGAGGCTCCACCTGGTTACTTTACATCATAACATAGATGGGTCTACCAAGTTCTTCTTTGTATAACAGTGTCGCCACCTGGATACCCATTGTTGTTCAAGTATACAAGCGCGGATACACCCAGCGCACAATTCGTAGCAGCAAGTAAATTCCATTATCGGAAGAAGGCACAAATGATAATAATAGCATGGAAACAGACGAAAGCGTAGCTATGAATACTTGAGTATAGACAGAGATAGCGACAACGTTTCACGTCATCGCTTGTAGCAGGGACGAGGCAGACTGCGAACTGCGTAGTTGGTGAACTTACGACACAGGGACTACTTATCCTCACCTCGTGAATTCTTACTCTCTCGGTTCCAAAGAGTGTTCTATTAGATATCCAAACTGTAAGATAGTTTCTATTGAATGGTATGTAACCAGATATCGAAATTTGTCACCAAACGCTCCACCGATACTCGCAGCGGCGACTCGCTGTCCAAGGCACTCGAGCAGACAAACATGCCTGCTCTTGCAAATCCTTCAACGATCATGTTACCCCACAACATGAACCACAACATCGTCCAAACCCATCCCAACACCCCGTCCACTCGTTTGCCCGTCAACTGGTAAAATGTTCGTTCGGCCAGGATACCAAGGCCCATCATCCCAAACCCAAGTACCATCCACCATATTTCCACATGGCTATCGAGAGTCACCAACGAGATGTGGTGCCACAACATGGAACCGAGGAATGTCCCAATAATCCGACCCGGTCGACCGAAAACGATGGAAAGTGTATGACCACCCGGCACGAGGAACGTGTGGCGAAGAAATTGATGCCACCTGTGACCCCACAAGTCGTTCAGTGAGGTAGCGCGCCATGGGGAGTTGAATGGGGGAGGCCATTGAGCGGGGTCTTGTCTGAGTAAAAGGATTCCAAGTACAGTGCAAGCGTCATAAGCCATGTGCATGGTGGCGTAGATATCAAAGGCAAAACAGAGCGAAGTCATGGTCGCTTTGACGTACTGCAGTAGGAAAGGGAGGGTCTCATCGAAAATGGTGGGTCCTTTGGAGACGGATCCTACTCCCGCGTTAACCAGCACCATGACGGCGCGGTGGAAGGCACCACATATCAACCCATGCCCCACTGCAGAAAGGAGAGCATAGAGAACGAACGCCATTCGATTAGTCGGGCGTGTGTCGGGCGGAATGTACGATCGATAACATGACCATTCCCAGCCATGACCACGAAAATTACAGACAAGGTCCAGAGCATCCATGATGGCTGACGGAGAGCTATTCGCAGGGCGGAGGTGTCGTACGAGTGGTCCTTTCGCCAATGCCCAGCCAAGGGTACGTACAGCAACAGCAAGCATGAAGAGCTAGACAGAGATATCTGTAAATCTGTACTTTGAGTTCGTATTGTCAAAAAGACGCTCACCACGAAGTTGGTGTTATTGAACTGTTGCTCGGGATTGCCCAACGACATATCCACCCAAAGGGCCGCACGCAATGCCAACAACGCAACAAGAGGCCATAACGCGACTCGGATGGTACGCGTCTGAGGCCTGACGGCCAACGCCGCTACTGCAAACTGGCAAACGAATGGTGGGAGAATATGGGATATAAATGTGGAGCCGTCTATGGGAATCTTGGCAGGCGGAACGCCAAGGACGCTCCGCAGAGACGGAACGAAGGATGCGGAGGACATGGAGGAGCCTTCTAGATTTCCTTGGGGTTTTGAAAGTGGTGTGGAAGATCAGGGAGTGCTGAGCGATTAATCGCCGACTGTGTGCGTAACGTCACCATGTTACAGTAAGTATTGCTGTGAGTGATTCTATCAGTCACATCTATCAGTAGCTTCCTGAAACTTTGGTTGTTTCGGCAGTTTCAGATATTTGTACAACCTTTTTCGCGGACCACTCACTATAATACAGATTTACGCGTCGTTGCTCGCTGAGCGGACAAGATACGGTCCTTACCCGGTAATCAAATTTTGAGCGGAATGGCAGTGTGACAATCTTTTTGATTAGTAGCTCTGGCCCTCGAATTTATCAGGTGGTCGGATGATAGATCAACGTTATAATGATGACATGAATGCAATCCTGAACTACACTGTATGTAGCCAGGTATCCAAGCGCACTACCAGGCGTTCCACTAACTTCCCCAAGGGCGGCACATGATCTATGAATGCATCCGCTCTGAACAACCCAGCTCTCACAAACCCATCTATGAGGACATTTCCCCATAGGAGAAGCCAGCTCATCGTCCAAACCCATCCTGCCATACCAGATACCTTCCTTCCTGTTAGCTGTCTGAATGTCTGTTCGGCAAACACCCCCGGGGCCATCATTCCGAAACCAAGCACCATCCTCCAGAGTTTACTCGTGTTGTCGAGTGAACTCAACCCAGCATGGTGATACACTGCAGAGGAGAGGAATGCTCCGATAACAAGACCCCCGCGACCAAAGAGGAAGGAAAGCGGATAGCCACCTTGAACGAGGAAAATATGGCGAAGCCATTGGTGCCACCTGCGCCCCCAGAACTGGGCTAGAGAAGTGGAGCGCCAAGGTGCATCAAATCCGGGGGGCCA
Organism: Xanthoconium separans; assembly: GCA_038089695.1. NCBI lineage: Eukaryota > Fungi > Basidiomycota > Agaricomycetes > Boletales > Boletaceae > Xanthoconium > Xanthoconium separans. The sequence continues at coordinate 5,096 of JBBPLG010000384.1, read as the reverse complement.
TTGAGTGGTGTCTTGTCCCAGGAAAAGAATGCCAACGAGGGTGCATAAATCGTAAGCCATTTGGAGAAGACTGTAGACTGCGCAAGACCCTATGAAGGTGATGATGCTGGATCGGAAGTACCGCGCAGGGAGAGGCAAGGATTCGTCGAAAATGGACCCTCCTGATATGGAACCGAGTCCAACTGGGGAAAATGATCGGATGGCTCTGTGCGATGTGCCACACATGAAGGCATGAACGAGTGCAGATAGGGCTACATGGGAGAGGAACGCGAAGCGTTTGGACGGGCGGGTTTCAGGGGGTATGTACATCCCACGTGACCAATCCCAACCATAACCACGGAAGGCCAAGGCAAGATCGAGGGCGTCTATGACAGTTGACGGGATACTGTTTGAGGGGCGAATTTGTCTAACGAGCGGCCCTTTTACGAATGCCCAATATCCGGAGCGGGTGACGATCATCAGCATCGGGTTCTAGCATCCAGGTAAATCTCGACAAACTCCAAACCGAATGTTTGAACGAACCACTCACTAACAAATCGTTGTCGAATTTTCGCTCGTAAGTGCTGAGTGCCATATCCACAGAAAACGTGGCGCGCCATGCCAATAATAAAAGAACTGACCAGCACGCTATTCGCAGAGTGCGGGTCTGCGGCGTAATGACCAGTACCGCCATAATGAAATACAAAAGCACAGGAGGCAGGACATATGAAAAGAACGTCGCGACATTGATGGGAGCTTTGGTCGTTGGAACACCAATAGCATCCCACATGGAGGATGTAGCAAAAGTCATGGTTTGGTATGCGGGTTACGTGACAAAGCGTTCGCTTGTCGAGTCTGAAAAAAAATGCTTCCAATGTTCTTGCGCTGTAATTTTCTTGCGATTTGCTGGAAAGTTCGAGAGGATGGAAAGGGAACAATCTAGTGTTCACACAAGGAAGCACAGCTAGGCTCCTGGAGAAAAATCCTATCAATCGCCATCCCTCTGCTGGCGGAGGTTTCAGGATGTTTGTCCAGTGTTGGATTCAGAGTCCGACCGAATGCCGCAACTGTGCATGCTTAGATAGTCAGTTGCTTTGCTGATCCACCCACTCAAACAACATGTAACCTTATATTGTGAGTCTTTGGTATACCTTGCTGTTACATACGTAGGGAACGCCGAGTACGAGATATTTCGCCATTATATAAAGAAAAAGGATCAATACATCAAACGGTCGCAGCTTCCGGACATCACAATTAGACCGTGCGACTAAGATAGAGTACCTTACATATATATACTTGCAGTTCAGCTTGCATAACGATAGATAAACTGACAATCAACCAAAACATCCCTCATGTAGCAGTTGACGACGTTTGCAACTGCCTCCTGAGGTTCGAAATTTCATCATCCCCAACGGCATGCCTATTGATCAATTCTTTGATCTTGTCCAGCACATCATCACGTTTTCCCGGCGCCACCGCAAGGTTCACTTTGAAACTGTTGATGTTATCATGGACATCACTCCTGTGTGTTTCTTCGTAGGCTTGCATTGCCATTGCAATCACGTCCGCCTCTACCACGCCATTCCTAACCGATGCCAAGAGGAAGATGATTTGCATGACACACGTCAAATCCACAATGTAGGCCATGAGTTGTCTTACGACGTCTTGACTACAGATTATTATCAGCATCTTCGAGAAGGATCAACTGATGGACACCTACGAGGCCCTGTATAGATTATGACCCAACTTTACCAATATTGCTGCCGCGGCGACAGGGACAATGATGGGAATGGCGGCACCCCCCGTTCCGGCTACGCCTGCAACGATTGTTACTAGTGCGGCAACGACAGTGATGCTGGTTTTCCTGGAATCAAGTTGAATAATCCTTGTACATAATGGAGCTCAAAGTGAGTAGAATTACTCACGTAGTCGTCTCAATGTCTTCGATATTCCTAACTCTGAGATTCGGAGTTTTGAGCAAGCGCGCCTTGAATTCGTCCTTTTGGAGGATCTTTATGTGATCATCGTCAATGCTTTGCAGAATCAAATTGAAGGCGGTACCGTACATTATTGGGGTCCTTGAGATTCCAAACCACGATTATATCAGCATGAATCACATTTAGACACGCTTTCATGGACTGATTTTGAAAATTTGGGCTAGCTGAAAGCGCCTTCCAATATCCTATGATCATCCTCATCCTCAGAGTACCATCTATTCGGCCGAATGAACTCACTCTTTTCTCCGACGCTAAAATAGGACTGTTTGGACATGTTTGGGTGAAAATTTGACAAGAAACACGCACCCTATCGTCAGCGCTACTTTTACAGAGATGCTCACTCGTTGTGCGATTGCAGCAATGTAGTGCGCTGCTTCATCTTTGATATATTTTTGGATATCTTTTGTTGTCACATCGACAAGTGCTGCGAGGCTCTCCTGAGTCCCTTCATAGGTGTCCACGGCTGTCACGATTATCGTATCAGAAACACGATAGCAACTGTGGTACCAACGCACTGGAAACGGATACATGCGACAGAGAGTCACTTCCAGCTGCTGCTCGGACTGGCTTTATGCAAAGATTTTCCAATGAGGCCATTTCGCATTGTTTTAGTGCGTAATCATCCAGCATTTCGCCATTCTTCAGAGCGTCAGCGTACAAGGTGTTGATGAGTAAATCGAGCTTAGTGAAGACCACAACAAGCGGAACTACAAAAACGACTGTGTTAGTCCATGGGGCGCGTATCGTTTGGTGGACCCACTATTTCCTAGGATTTTTTCCCTGTTCTTGAGAAAGTCCTCTACACCAGCTTCCAGGAGACGACCGCCCGCAAATGGTATTGCTAAACAAAGCCTGTGTCATGGACTTAGCTAGAACATTCATATCCGAGGAACTGCTTACCAAACAGCGTGTAGTTGGTCTTTCAAATCCTGCATGCGTCTTCGGCGTGAAATGAAATCACGAACGGCCATCAAATTCTTCTGATCGGCAGCTTCGAAACCACGACTATCGTGCACGATGAAGCGCTCGTTGTCAGGTGCAACATATTCTTGATCAATACTTGCTCTACCGCGTGTGGTGTTGGAGACATCCTGGACCAAACCGTTAACATTCCATACGGTGCTGATTGGGATTCAGTAGCTACCACGCCAGCAACGCCAAATACTCTATTTATCAGTGACGATTTTCCTACACCAGACTGTGGTGATGTTATTTTTCAGCGTAGTATGCCCAATGATACCACACCTTTCCAATGATCAGCACGCGGAACCTGAGAGAGTCAATGAATTGGCCAAGAGTACCGAGAGATGTTCAGACTTACCGGTTGCAAGACGCCACAGTTTCGCTGACAGTCGAGGGAAGCTGCCAAATATGCTCGGAATAGATATCGCTAAGGAGTATAGAACATACCGATTGAATTCCAATAACGATTTCAACCTTCCTCTCGGTCTTGTGGTACACTAATCACTCATTAGCACAAAGCGTCACGGGCAAACGGTAAACTTACATTGTTTTCCACCCACTTCGTGTATGCCAGAAAGGATTTCTTGAGCATCCACAGAAAAAGCAACGACACCACGAAGTTTACTACGATAATTCACTGATACTGAAAGCTTCTCGTTGAAAAGCACCTCTCTGCAGGGGATTAATTAGCACGCATAGAGCATCAGGCCCGTGAGGGTCTCACACTGGTGGATCAAAGCTCTCCTCGTGACTACTCCCTGCTTTTATCCTTTGACGAACGTCTCTTGTTACTCTGCCCGCTCGCAAGACAATGGATTCAACTTCCTTCCGTGATTGAGAATTGAGGTTGATGCCGAGGGCTAAACCACGAGCGTCAGTCTAGGACCATGCGCATAACTAGAGTCGGATACTGGATATGAACAGCATGGGCAGCGGCGAGGATTCCGTTTCGTTTCGTGACATGCTGTGGAGATTCCTGAGAGAGGTGGAAGTGATAGTCGGATATTCACTTGGGGACTTTGGCTAGGAAGACGAGTTGAAGTGCATGAGGCGCCTTTGGCGCCCGTCCACGCCCTACTATAATCAACAATACATAAAGTAATGTCATGGAAGTCACTCTAACCGTGGGAGCACGCGAAACATGGAAACGGAAACGTCCTGCACCATGTTCAAGTTCCAGGCTAGGTCTCTATTTGCATAAGGTTGGATCGACGGGATGACCTCAATGCTAGCAATTCCGTGAGACGTTGAGACAACATTGGGTTCCAACGTGCCATGTACACCGTGCCAGCGTTGATTCAAACTCTCACTGTGCGTCCTGTTTGATCATATTTATAGAGCATTCTCGCCTTCTGCGTCGTCATTGATGCTTCACGAATCAAGAATCAAGCTACGGAATACATGTCGCTGGTGGTTTGCGTTAATACCTCACTAACTTGGCAACTAATGCCGAAGCTCGATCGTGTTTTTCCAATTCTAATTCCCTTTTTCAGAGCATGTCCAACAAATTCCACGTCGTCGAGTCTGAGATTCAGAACCAACATTTGAGTCTAGCAAATTACTGGCGCTACGCAACAATAGTCATCCAATGGATGCTGAGCGCTGAGGCGCAGCCCGTTTTGTCGGCATTGTCAGAAAAATGGAGCATGAAGTTATGTATAGTTTCAATTGGTTCATTTTCTTTCTAGGACGTGCTCAAAGGATGATTTTGCAGCGCCCTGCTCCCATAAGTCGCTGTGACAATTCGCTCGGAAGACGTCTCCATTCTGTCAAGAAGTCCACGATACTGTACACTGCGTCGGAAGAACCGTAAGTACGATACTTATTCTTAGTGAGCTACGGATCATTGATGACTCGGATTGTGGAGTGTGAGCTCATATATATAACATTATCGGCATTTAATCCCTCTCCGAGTATCCATGGCAGCTAGAACCATTTAAGCTTAGTGATGAGAAGGGCTAGAAACGTCGGGTACGTCCACCCACATCCTTCTTGCTTCCCATGATAGCAACCAGATTACTCCTTTTGCACACGAGCACTCTCGTTCTGTTTGCCACACTCGCTTTTGCTGCTCTTCATAATGTAACTGTCGACGATTCTGTTCTGACTGGCGCAGTAGTACCCCGGTACTTACCCTCAGCGGGAGCATGGAGTCAG
>JBBPLG010000383.1:0-24343 GCA_038089695.1 Xanthoconium separans | reverse complement strand
TTGGCCATTGCTAATGGGAGTTGACGTTGAGCTTGGAGTGGAAACCATCTTGAGTTTGAGGACAACGATTCCGCGTGTTTGAGCGACAACACGCGGATACCACCACAGTGACGCCACATAACAAATGACTAGGCTGCACTGTTAGATTTCATATCTGATGGTCCAAGCACAACATCTCAAGCTTCCGGGTCATGGCAGCCTCATTTCATCGTGCCAGTGAAGTTACTCATACTTGTATTATAAGTTGCATCGATTGACCCGAGGTGTCACGCGAAAATATTTGGTACACACATCGAGGATGAATAGTACTGCGGTGTTTGGTGTGTCGTCAGTTGGGCTTGGACTCGGGCTGAGTGTCATCCAGGTTTGATGTTAGCCATCATGTTTGCAGACGATTTGAATGCCTCTCGGCCAGGCGGAACTACAAAATTCGCACAAGAAATTGAAGATGGTAGTACAAGTCCCACCCGCTCTCCCTCCCAGAGAGATGAACCATTTATTTAAAGATGAGCACGACTTACTAGTGCATGATTGAGGTTCTGGGGTGAGTTGAATTGCGATCCTGTGGACTCTGCTCTTTCCGGCCGGAATGAAACCCAAGAAAAATGATCCACGTGTGAGGAAGGGAGGATGCACCGCAGTTTGAAGCCCGCCCTGTCGACGGTATGTTGTCTCTATGATGGCTTTCGCGAAGGGGTAACATGACGTCTAGAGAAGGCGACATCTTCCCATATGATCACTAGTTCTTTGAAGGAGGGAGGGAATCAGAGGATAATGGAGAAACTGATTTGGGTTGTTGACAGGCTCACCTGGGATATGGACGGTGTCGTCGGCTCGATCCCGAATGTGGAGTACAATGTATTCGTGCTGAAAGCCAGGGACTCGGATGAATAGGTTTGTGAAGTTGTACTCATTGTCGTCCTGTTGGTTGACAAACTGGTACCATGGAACTGGATGACGCGAGCTGCGGTCGGTGTCTAGGAAGGCCTGCCGCGATCTAGGGCTTTCTTAGAAGGGGTAAACGTCATTGGCCGTCCCTTTGTGGGAGGGCGGAAGAGAGGATTAAAGACTTCAAGTCTACATTCCATTTTACCGGTTGTGAAACGGGAGGACGAGAAGGCGCGACACCATTGTAACGGCTGACAGGATTCCAATATGGGGCCCGGGGCCAACGTATGCGCTAAACCCACTTAAGTAGAGGGAAACCGATCTGGCTGCACATAAGTAATAGAAGAGTGCATCAATTAGTAACACAATTCGGGTTTCTTGCAGGCACGAGGTTGAATGGAGGCCGGCACTTTACACGCGGACACGGAGTAACTTGTTTGGGCCCGATGAAGTGTCTTGGCCAGTAGCAAGATCTACAGGCCAAGTCGGCAATGACGCTGCTCGTCAGTACACGGTCGCCATACTCACTTTTGTTGACAAACCCCGCAGTCGGCGTACTGATAAGCGAGCGTGAGACGGACTCTGCATGTGTAGAGTATGGACAGCCATCTGGAAGGCGCCAAGCCTCGTGGGTTAGAAGATGTGGCAGGTTACAAACGCTGACGAGGCAATAAACACGATGTTACATACAAAAGAAACAAATTCATGTACCACTTACACTCCACACTCAATCCTCAATCTCTGATCAACACGTCTTCTGACCACGATTCCCACTTGTCGGCAGTTTCAAGTAATCGTCTTCCTTTTTCTCTCAATACTGCCAAAGACCTAGTGTGAACAGGGAGCCTCAAGGGAGGATCCTCCAAGCAAGCTACCCTATAAACGGCTGCCGCAAACTTTTCGGGGTCACCGCTGAACACTGGATTTTCATAGAAAGCGCGCCTCTTCATCGTTGGCAATGAAGGATCGGTGTACGCAGGATGGACGGATTCAGTCACCAGATTGACGGTCGGACACTTGGTGCGAAATGGTCCAGGTTCAAGGATAGTTATCTATCAGGGTACGTCAACGATGCTCTTGGGAACAATATGCAATTCGTTACCTTGATGTTCCAGTTCGGATCGAGCTCTTCCGCGAGCCCTTCACTTAGCGCCTCGAGAGCTGACCATGCCAAGTCACTCGCTTCGATTATCTACCACAAGGTTTTGACAACATACCGAATTTACTGTTATGCGCGTGAGCGTCAATGATCCAACGTTATCCAGGAGTCACTCACGTGGCTGAATAATATGCCGTACCGGCCGACGAACGGATACCAGCCAAAGATGATACTTGAAGCAACCGCCCACCCATCGGTTTATTCTCTTCACGGAAGAACCTCACCGCCTCCTTGCTTACATGCGAAGCGCCCCAGAAATTCACTTCAAACAGGCCTCGCGCGCTGTCGTCTGTCGTGCCCTCGACTTCCGATACAATTCCAAACCCAGCATTGTTCACAACCACGTCGATACGACCGAACTTTTCGCGAGCAGCAGCAAACGCAGCCGTGATTTCAGTGGGTTTGGTGACATCAAGCTTCTGGACGAGAAGCTTTTCTGGGTGTTCTGCTGCTAATTCGGAAAGAACCTCGGGTTTGCGTAGCGTTGCTACGACCTTGTCTCCCCTTTTCAGGGCGTACTCAGTGATACTTAGGCCAAAGCCAGAAGAGCAACCAGTAACTGAATAAGATAAGCTTAGGATTGAGTGCTTGATGGAGAAACGCTTACTGAACCAGACTTTCGTCTCGGAGGGCATTGTGGAGGTTGAAGGGGTAGTTCTCAATTGACATGGATCAAGCACAGACCGGGTTTAAATGGTGCCGGCGGGTTTCAGGCCTTCAGGAGGCAAACTGTCACCAGTCTCGGACTTGTCAACGAAGGCGCGTATCCTGCTAGATGAGTCTTGGTAAGAATTGAAAACCCAATACTTACCGCAGTATTACGCTGGCAGCGGACTGATTTACTTGGAACGATAACCTTTGGGATAAAACAGAAGGGACCTCCTCGCAGGAGAGAGTCCATTGCCTGGAGAATACTGCCAACGCCGAGGACCGTATCAGAGCTGTGCATGAAACTGGCAGTGGCGCTGACGTCCGGCAGTCTGACTGGTCATGATTGAACATCACTGGCAGTGTAACAAATTTGACGATCCGCTGCGAAGATTATTCGAAGAAAGGCGCTCTCTGACACACTGACGGGCCGTGTAAAGACCTGGACAGAAGGCGTGAGAGGATTGAAATATTCCTGGACCCGTAGGGGACAGGTCTTACAACCAATAATGCGTGGGAACTGCATGAAACTCGGGTCTCCGGGGTATTTGACCAACACCATAAAATTTTCTGTTTCATTGAATCACGCAGCTGTTCAGAAAGGCATAAAATCTGTTCGATTTCCACTGGACTAAGTCAAGAAAATTGGAACGGGTTTCACTGATCGACGCTAGATTCAATAATAGTGCAACTTGCGTCTGGCTCATTCATAATACTCACCTACCACTGTGCGGAACAGTTGGATTGGAAGCTCACTGTACTCAGAATTCCTGCAGCTTGTCCACCAAGATCGCCCACTCCAACAATGTCACACCCTGTTTCAACATCTCTTCCTTCATCTCCCTGTCTCGTGTCTCCTCCCTCAGCCTAGCAAGTGCTCGGAGATGCTCTCGGCGCCGAATCCCAAGATTAGACAGTACTGGCGCGATATGCACCAAAGGAGGTTGGCAGGATGCGAGGACTCCTTCGATGGACGAAGTTGACGAAGATCGGCTCCTCACCAACACAGGGGGGCCCGTCAAGTGCTTGGTTTTCGGAGGTGAGCTGCTGCTTGTGCTTCTCTTGTGGTAAGACTCTTTTCCAGTGAATCCATTCTTTCGAAGAGGGGAATACTTGATGCTTTGCCCGGTGAGGGCGTTGATCTCGGCCAGAGTATATATCCTCTCCGATCGCGTTGGACTTGGGTCTCTCACTCGTTTTTCGCGTTTAACGGTATTCGCCACAGTCTTTTGCGGTTTGAGCGCGCAATGCTCGACGGAGGTATGCATCATCTCTGATCTGCACGACTGAGAGGCGCTAGATTGACTCCTCCGGAGCGTTCCCTGAGGATGTTGGTTCTGCATCATCGCTCACCCATCACCACGGTCATATACGCACCTCGCTTTCCCTGGGTTTGACCGTTCCTTGACTGATGGTAAACGCCTTCTCATGGTGTCTTCGAAAAGTATCATTGGTTGCTCCCACCGACTCCCCAAATTCGCTCAACTCGACGTCGTTCCGAGCCACTTCCTCTCGCCACATCTTTACCTTTCCACCTCGTTCCCCCTCCCTTGGAACGTGGTGCTGTCTTGCGGCCACCGCGCCACGCGGCCGAATGGTCGTATCCAGCAAGTTGCCTTGTTCGTCAACCCCCACCTCCTGGAGACGCCTCGTGACCTCCTCCATGTATTTTCCAAAGTCGGCGGGCATCGCGGCTTGTTGACGATGGACCTCATGCCTCTCAGCCCACTCGCCATACACTCTGCTAAACCGTGCCCCGTCCTCTACATCGTCATCTTGACCTTTGATGGTCTTCACCTCTGTCACGCCATCGTAGGGGAACACTTCGGTGGCCACAGCGGTTTCGTAGTCGTGGGTCACGGCGTCAAAGTCATCAGGTAGTATCTGAATGGTCGTCGGTGCACGCGGATGGCGGCGTGGTTGCACCGGAACCGGAACAATGTCATACGACGAGTCTTTGTTCCCGCAGACCGAGACGATTCCATCGATCGATGGGGAAGTTGAGCAGATCAGCGCAATTCATCGGCGTTCGAGGGAATCGTGTGCTCACCACTGTTGCTCTTGCCATCCCTATACCACATCTTCCCTGGGGAACAGCCCGATATTGCGAAAAGGGAGGAGCGGCAGGTTCCGTGTCCAAGAGCTGTTGGTGGACGAGGGCGAGTCCGACTTGTCTCTTCGCTCAATATTTAGAAGGGAAGAGAGGTGTGGGCGAGGATTGGCTCCGTACCTCACCTCAAGGTGCAAGTACCCTTGTGACAAGAAATGCCCCGAACACGAGGCTGCAATGCTTTTTAGATAATCTGTGCCACTCAATTCATCACTCGCTGGCAAAAATGTGTTTTGCACGTGTACGTGTACGGGGTACTCATATCGACAAGCGCCTTTCGGACCGGTGCGGTCGTGGATCGGGCAAGTCTCGTTCATTGATTCTTGTACCTGGGGACGTTCAAGTCATAGTCGTACGTACGACTATGTGTCCTTATTTTCGCCAAAGCTGATGTTTACTTGTTAATATGTCAAATTGCCTGGCGTTGCATCCCCTCTCGGCAAAGGTTTCTCGGCGTCATTGACGCGTGACAATGATCGGACATGTTGCCCTGAGGCAACAACGAGGATATCATGCTTCGTCAGCCGAATCCGTCTCGCAGGTCGCATCGATTCGATATCTATTATCCCACATCTGACCACCTGGGAGAGGCTAATTATGGTGACGTGTCCTTTTCTCCCTGACGTTGACATCGGTTCTCTCCCCGGCCCTCGTACGTTGTACTTGCCCGTCGGGACGAATTGGCGAGGGGGAATGTCGATGATGTGTTGATATTCGTGGGGGTACGAGGTTTGATTTTGATGCTTCCCAACGAAAGTGGTGGCCGTGCTGCACCCACGAATCGTTCCCCTCACAGTCAAGCCAAAGTCTCGGAGCATGGGGTATGTCTCTGTAACCAATGCTACATAGCGATGTCGGTTGGGTTTGGGTTTGCTTTGTCCGTAATCCACAAGGACGCACGGGGGAAACATAAATTGCTTCCGAGTGAATGGCAAACCCAGCTGGGAGACAGCTCATCTCATCTGCGTCATCGGACGACAAGATCTTAAATTAAGCGACATTTAATATCAGTGGTGATGTTTCGGGCTAAGTACGGTTATCGTGAACCGTCTTTCGATCCGTGGTCACGAATGGCACAAGTAGGGACAAACACATGCAAACGAAAGCGAGTTATCCTTCGTCTTACTACGAGTCGTCTGCTTAAGTCTTGCCATCATCATATCACCAGGATATCAGTTAAAGCCATCAGACACTATGTGCAAGGATGGGTATCGATAGGACTAAACCACCAGCACGTTGAACCGACACAATTCGAGTCACGGGTTCGGGAACGCATGCGCGGCGCTGCTTGGCTGGGGTCAAGGGTAGATGCACGTACCCTGAGCCCTACTTGTTTCTGGTCACGTTTTGGGCACCTGCACCTGGTTTTAAAGATGGGATCTCCGTTTATTCGCCACCGTAAGTGATTCGATTCTTTTGCAGTCACAACCTCTCTCGGGTGCGGCATGCCTTGCTGCATGCGAGAGATCACTGTCGAGCTCGCAAACGGCCTTTCTTGACCATTTCCCATCTTTCCTGCAGGGGGCTGTCGTTATATACCCTCTCGTCTTGTACCTCTTTCAAATAGGTTAACGGGGATGTGACACCGGCCGAGAGTTGAGACTCAAAGAGAATGATATACTATTAGAATCGAGCGCACATCCGTCAGTACGACCATCTGTGTGTCACGGTTGACATTTCCAAGCTCAATCCTTGATCACCACGTCATCAGACCACGATTCCCACTTGTCCGCGGTTTCAATTAACCGCTTTCCCTTTTCTCTCAATACTGCCAAGGACACTTTGTGGACGGGCAGTCTCAAGGGTGGATCTTCAAGGTAAGCCGCCCTGTATACTACCTCAGCAAATTTCTCTGGATCGCCATTAAACACTGGGTCAGGATTTGAAAAAAGGATGCGCCGCTGTATTGACGGCAACGAAGGGTTGGTATATGCTGGATGTATAGGATCTTTTACGAGATTGTCGGCCGGACATTTTGTGCGAAATGATCCCGGTTCGAGGAGGGTTATCTGCCAAATAGTCATGTTAGCGCGCAAGTAGCACTCTTGCGAAAGGACACAGAAGGTATATTTACCTTGATATTCCAGTTAGGGTCAAGCTCTCCGGCAAGTCCTTCGCTTAGCGCTTCGAGAGCTAACCATCGCCAAGTCATTTTCTGTAGTATGACCTTCCACAAGGTTACGACGACATACCGAATTTGCTGCAACACTTGTGCGTCAGAATGGCGACTGGACGTCGCCCGGCGGTCACTTACCTGGCTGAATAATACACGGTCCCGGGTGCAGCCATGATTCCAGACGGGGAGGATACTTGAAGCAGCCGTCCACCCATCGGCCGATTCTCTTCACGGAAGAACCTCACCGCCTCCCTGCTCACGTACGAAGCACCCCAGAAATTTACCTCAAAGACGCCTCGCGCACTTTTATCGGCTATGCCCTCTACTTCCGACACGACCCCAAACCCAGCATTGTTTACGACCACGTCGATGCGACCAAACTTTTTCCGACTCGCAGCGAACGCGGCAGTAATGTCGGCCGGTTTGGTGACATCAAGTCTCTGGACGAGAAGTCTCTTGGGATATTTGGCTGCCAACTCGGAAAGGACGCTGGGTTTGCGCAAGGTTGCGACGACCTTGTCGCCCTTTCTCAGGGCGCGCTCGGTAATGCAAAGGCCGAAGCCAGAAGAGCATCCGGTAACTGCGCAAGGTAAGCAAAGAATGATGTAAATAACAAAATCCTCACTGAACCAGACTTTTTTCATCTGGGATAGCATGGTTAGGAGAGGGAAGAGACGTCCCAAAACATCGAGCGCAGACTCGGACATGGATTTATACCGGTGGCTTCCGGGTCGTGCAAGCACACCAACATGGCCCAACCAAAATACCACAATAGTATTCGTCAGGAGAAATGGCGCCAGCTATATGATGACATGTACAGTGTAAGTCTCCAACTTCAGAGGGCATAGATGCTAAATAGAACATACGGTATCGCCGAGACCCGTATCAAAGGTAACCACATATCGCAGTGGAGCTGGCAACTCTACAGTGCGTTGTAGAATGTTCTTGCCTTCTTCAGACAAAGTTAAACACACGTTACCGATTAAGAAAAACCCGGGGCAGTATGATGACGATTTGTGCCAAGGCTATTCCCGCCAGGAACCCCGGATACTCCCAACTTTGACCTTGAAAGGCATCCGATGGATCACGAGGTGGGTTACACGTGTCAGTCAGACAAATGACCGGAACCCTGCAATGGTTGTCACCAAGAGCGTGTAGAACTACGGAGTCTCTGGGGAGGATGATCTCTACTTGGCGCAAATCACCTTCCAAGGTAACGACGGATCTCATCTCTTGTTGCTTGGCCCCGTTTCATTCCGACTCTACACTCCGTTTTTCTCCTACCCTCTGTCATCAGTATTTGCTCAGCCAGTGCGGGAATGGCGACTCCACCCAATCAGTCCCTTTGGCCAGCTAGTAAGGCCAGTCAGGGGCTACAGAACTCCACCTTCCTAGTTTCAGATGTGCTCAGCCATAGTAGGTCAGCGTGATCAAGATCCGCGCAGGCTATTATATTCACCCGTGAGTGAGACAGAACCCATGCCGGAGCGTGGAAAGGTGATAGATGGAAATGACAACTTATATTCTAACAACGTGCGGTCCAAATCATAAAGGTATATACAGGGAAGTGTACAGGTATATGTAACAAGATCGTCCCCGTCATCGTACATGTTTCATATCAGCGCCGACCTACACTTTGAGTCGCTTCACTTCCCATTTCACTTCGTTCCCATCGCGCGCGAGCACAATGACTCTCCCACTACCCTCCTCCCAATGATCCAGCCGCCGGAGCTTTGCACACTTGTTTCCAAGCACCCCAGCGACCTTGTCGTTCTTGCGTACTCTGCTGAGCTCCGACGCCGACAAGGACATCGGAGATGATGTCGCAAGCGTGGCGAGCGTCAACGTCGAGACCTCGTAAAAGAACTTGACACCGATCAACGTCGTCAGCTCCGTCAGCTGCGAGAGTACCGCCGCCCACTCGGTCACGTTGGTCGTGACTGCCAGTCCTGCTGCATTGGAAGTGGCTGCATAGGACAACAACTCGTGGCGCCGCGCTGCGCGCGAACGCAACGTTTGTTCTGTGGCCTCGTGCGTATGCCTGTGCTTGTTCACGTCTAAGCAAGTGAGCCTAGGCACGCAGTCGATGAGATGTTTGATATCGCTGAGGTCATTCCACGCGGCAAGCTCAATGCGCCTCACGGAACCTCCACACCGCTTGAGACTGGCGAAGAAAGTACTGTCCCACCCTGGTCCAGAGAGTGTGATGCCTTTGAGAACCTCCAATGGACGGGGAGAGTCGGTGGGACAATTCAGGATCACGGTCGCGATTGCCTTGTTGCATCTTAGTTCACGCAGCTTCGGGAGCGCGTTTGGGGAGAGGACGAGTCCAGGCGCAAGCCCGCTCCCGGTGTCCGTTCCAGAGCTGGGTCTGTCAAGAGGAAAGTCGAGGTGAAGGACCTCGAGGTTGGTATGAGCAGCGAGAAACACAGACGCTAATTCTAGGCTGTGAGAAGAGGAGCAGCGAAGATTAGAGAGCGAAAGAGAGCGAAGGGATGGCCATCGGGAACAGAGAAAAAAGTCATCTGCTACAGGAAGGTGTTGCCCTTGTCCGCGGCGATGCTCATAGCCAATGTCAAGCGACTGCCGTGTACTGATGATCAGACGGTTCGCACGAGATCGGACCCAGCTTACTTCAAGATTGGGGCAACTCGTGAGCATGCCCGAGATACGTGCAACGGCAGGCGTTTTCGTGGATCCAAATGAATGTTTGGTGGATTGCAATGCAACGGCCTTCAAATCTGGCAACTGAAATAGCGCTCAGGAGGAAGAATGGTGTGAATCTCATTAGACTTGCCACCGTGACGGATTTAGGGTTCTTGACTTTATCTGAAGTATATGGCAAAAACACAAGATTGTCGTTGATGGTGACTTGGGAAAGAGACTGGCATTTCATCAATGCCACCCAGATGTTGTCTATGGATATCATCGAATGGTTACAGGACCACAAAAAGGATCGGAGCCTCGTCATCTTGGTAAGTGCGGCGGTCAAAAGTCTCTCTTGTTTCGAGTGTAGTGGGAGTTCGTCATCCGAAGATTCTATATCCGTGTCCATTTTCATGATATCTGGGGGAAGTACAAGAGGTTTCGAAGACCGTTCGTCGATGATCTCAACCGTGCGGACATTGTGCGCGAGTGCACGATTGACAACCAAGTGATTCCAGAGACAAAGAGAGCTGGGTTTTGCACATATGACACGATAGTAATAATGTCTGGGAAAAATCACGGCGTGCAAACGGCGACACGACAACGCGAGAGAAAGCAGATCACGCTTTGAATCCACGTGAGACATGATAGCATCGAGTATCTCTGTGGGCAGGCGGATGAAGGTGCGACGGGACGGAGAAGACCCGACAAAAGGTTCGACGATGGAGAGGAGATGCAAGGCAAGTTTTTGCTCTTCTGGGGTGAATCTGTACTGGCACCCACCAACCCGAGAAGTAAGTGAGCTAACGAGCTTGCGAAGAGTGATTATGGCATGGAAGGGGTCGGTGCGGTTGTAAGACAGTGTGTTGGTATCGACGGGTACTCGTCGGAGGGCATGTCTGACTGTGGGGAGGGTGGTTTTGTTTGTCTTGGCTGGTGCCATCAACGCAGGAAGCTCTTCCTTGAACGCCTGGGAATGTCCCATCAGATCATCACTCGGTTCCGAGAACCTCACGTGACTGCATGCTGCCAGAAAACTCTTGTGCTGGAGAGGTAAGTAGCAGCCGGGTAGCACTCACCATTGTTTTTAGCCTTCTACCAATTCAAGAGCAACTTTATCCCGCGCCTTCGTAATGCGTATAAATTGACGTGGTACATCTAGTCGGAAAAGTGATCACTGTCAGTGTCACGCTCTTTACGGGACGTCCTCGCTGTCAGACTTGTCAAGCCGACCAGCGTCTCAGCTTTTGATGGCAACAAACGGTGTAAGCCTGCCAGCGAGGCTGAATCAGGGCGAACGAAACAAAAGCGCCGACAGCTGTACTCAAATCCTACACGGCACGCGTGTCCATGACCGTCTTTACATCGAACCAAGGTGCACTCGATGCTCGACAGTGTGAACGTAGGACGTCGAGTCGGGAATATATCTGGGTACGATCGTATGTCCTTTTTTGTTCGTAGGAAACAGGACGCGCGGCTACCATGTCGAGCGACACCCAGACACCGCGCGCGCAGAACATGGCAGGCGCCTACTACGGCATTGTTCGTCTCTAGGAATGCAACCTCAAGAGCGCCATGGTAAGGCTTGAGGAAGATGGGTGTCGAGGTCGTCGGTGCTCGGAGGGTTATTGGGTGGAATCATTGATAAGTTGACGCGTTTGTTGCATGGCTTCAGATCGAGGACACTTGGATTCAAATTAAGAGATGCTTCATGTGCACAACATACAGAATGATAGTAGATCCCCAGTCCACGTTCTTCATCAACCGCGCTTGATTCCCGCAATAACTTGGTATGGAACTAGCGCTTAACCTTTTCTCACTAAAAACACACACGTCACTGAGATGGGTTTCAATGAGAAACGAAAGTTGCTACAAACAGTTATATTCGTCGATTGCCAACTCCAAATCCACTCCGCTGAGCCCTGTTCCTGCCTTTTTGAATGGACCACAAAAAGTAGTCCCGACGAGTGACAAGTGCAGGCCCACATTTGCCAATTTCACCTGGCAATTGGCTGAATCTGCAGTGAATACATTCCTTGATGGCAACAGCAAAGGCATGAGATGTTCGATTCACACGAGAGTACTGCCAAAGATCCATCAGGTTGTGGAGCACATGAACATGTCTTGATACATGTTCGAGTGTGGGAGCACCCGCGGGCGTCCAGGTTAGGTAGTCGAGACGGTGGTGCGTGGGGGTTCCATGGGGTAAAACCTCCACCGTGTTGGTAGTGGTACCCCAGAGACCCAGTCGTTCTAAGAGTGTGGGATTCTGGATGGTGGAACATAGTTTGATCTTGGTGGGCGGTGTGGCTGGATAGGGGGTAAATCTGTCGTGTACCTCAAGAATGATGTAGCTTTGTCGGAAACCAGGAGTGAGGCATTGCTCTTGGAAATGGGATAGGGTAGGAACAATGTATTGACGTTTGGGATCTTGTTGGCCGACAAGGTTAGACCAATCACCAGGTGTGTACACATCTGGTGTGGCGAGAACAGCCTCCATACTACTGGCTTCAAGTTGCTACTGAGCGGTGCGTAGTCTAAGAGAACGTTACCTATCACATGTCACACTTGTTACTGGCATCAATGATCTTGTACACAACCGACGACCCAGAAGACTTTGAACAAGGCGAAAGTGATAATGACATATTTTATAACATCGACCAAGAGCGAGTGCACACAGACGCTGATGTTGTTCTCGTCCCCGAAACCCCAGCGACAACACACGAAAGGAAGAGCGGCAATGAGAATCGGTCCGAGCCCACTTCTATGCCAAAGTTACTGGCCTAGTGCAATAGGTCTGTCTACACATGTTCCTCTTTCATTTCTCACAATTCAGCCACGCTTGGCAGTGTTGACCAAAGTTGCAATCCCATCGTATTAGTATCTGGGTTCTCCGGCTACAAAGGAGATTATCGAGACTGCCATGTCAGGTGAGTTTGTGTGTACAATGTGTGAAGTGAACCAAGTTTGACACATCATTCAGGTACAGACGTTTTCGTTCTCGCTCCTACTGGCATGGGAAAGGTATGTTTCTTACGCAGGTCAATCAATGGTCCCGTATGCTATAATTGTCAGAGTCTCTGCTTTCAAGTCCCCGCTATTGTCGTGGAGGTGAGCCGCGATACATGATTTTGAGGATTTTGATTGATACGTACCTATATACTAGTGTGTTCGTCTCAGCGCCTCCTGAGAAGCTTTGCGCGCAATACCCCATGCGCACACTTGCCACCGCTCACAGCAAAAGCACCTTCAGGAGGCTTGTCGATTAGGTCGGCGCCAGAATCCGATGCAAGAATTCGTCGAGACATTCCATCGGCGTACTCGAACACGTCGTTCACATCATGTCCGCAACGCCATCTGGGTAATGAGGTCCGGATGACACAAAAGCAGCGAGCAATGGCGTCGCCCGTCGAGGAAGCCCGAGCCTGAGGGCACAAGGCTATCACACTCCGTATCCCAGTGTAAGATGGACTCGATGGGGTTATCACTCTGCTGTAGCGTACAAACAAACCCTTTTGATCTTCCACCGAGTAATTATCTATGAGAATGATATATCCCAGAGTATGTTCTGCATCAACTAGTACAACGTACACATGACACAACGAAATCACGTCGTTCGTCAACAAGGTGCCACAGACGAAGACGCGATGACATGCAGGACAACGCATTGCATGGCACTGTCGAACGGCGACATGAGCACATTCACTCAGCGCATATAGCGAAGTACAAGAATATCATACCTCATCCAGTCCTAGTGAGAGCTTCCGTGATATGCTCATCCCTCTGCCAACAATTGTCCCTGGCTACCTTGGCCCCCTGATCCCCCAGCAGTTTGAGCTGGCTGGGTGAGTCCACCTTCCGGTGCGCATGTCAAACCTTTTCCCACAAGAAATGGAGGCACTACTTACCCTGGTTACCGCCCGAATCCCTGCGAATAACTTCGCATACTGCCTCACGCGCCGTCGACATTCTGACCCCAATCAACAAGAGGAACCGTCCAGGGAAGGTGAAAATGGTAACGTCTTGCCCTCTGCACATCGCCACCGAACATCTCCCTCAAAAGTTTCTTGATCGCATATGTATGAGTAGCATGATGCCTTGAAGAGGGAATAGCGTCCCAGCTCAGCACAGAGGTCGCCAACAAGTTTTGACACGTGTACAAGATTGGGAGCACGGTCGAGTGTCCAGGAGAGGCCGCCTACATGGACATCCGTGGGGGCAAAATCGGTGGGTAGAACTTCCATTATATCGGTTGCAATGCCCCAGAGGCCGAGTCGAGCTGCGATATTGCCATCTTCAATGGTTCGCCAGGTCTTGAGCCTCCAGACAGGAGGGGCAGATGAAGAGGCAGACGGTGCTGACGGCAATGATCTCTTCCGTACTTCAAGCACGAGATGTTCATGCCGAATATCGGGGATGGGATGAGGTTCCTCGTAATGCGTGAGCGAGGTGATAACGTAGAGATCATCGGGATCTAGGAAATTGATGCGGGTGGACCACTGGCTGGGGTGCTCGTACACGGTGGTGTCAGTGAGATGGCCTTCCGTGGGATTCTAGCGGGCTGTGCGAGTTGGGGAGCGGTTTGCAAGGGGTCGAGGAGGAGTATGGAGGAGGGGATAAAGAGAACTTGAACTTGAATTCCATTTTGTGTATTGGTTGGAACTATGTACATTCAACGAGCGTGACATCACATATCTGACTGTCAGATTACCGTATCCGCTTGCAGCAGCGCCAGAGCACGCGGAACGTGTTCGTCGTTGTCGTCATGTTCGATAGGCTGGAGCTAATCGAGATAGAACAAGGGGTATTTCACGGTCTTCATATGGCACGGGTGTTGATGAGCACGGTGATCACGAAACGAAGAATTCAATTAATACGTACGTCCGTAAGGTAAGCCACGCAATGATCAACTTCTGCATCCCTTTCTCGAGCCCACCCAAGACTACGAGAGGAAACCTCCCGCCATATGTCGAAGACCCAGAATGGCACTTATAAAAGACTATGACTCCTGGCGGCGGCTTTGCTATGCCCGTTCGTCGAGGACATCCCGGTTCGGGTTTTCCTATGTGGAACATGGACTGTGGTATACCAATGATAATATAATTTGCAGAGCGTCTCCACTTCCCATGGGGCAAACGTTGGATATGGCATCTGAAAGTAATCCACCACGCTCCGGGATGCGGGGAGATTATGAGGGGCCGGGGGAAACCTGACTCGTCTGAATACTTTGCTAATGTGGTTGGTTGGTGCTTGCCATGGACAATGGACATTCAGTAAATGTAGTATCAAAAATGAAACGCCCCACGGTCGCATCTGACAGTGATGCAGGCAGGTTAATGCTCCTGAATGCGTCCCTTGAAGTTTGAAGTGCGACAATGAATATATATATAATCTCAAGAAAAAAAAAAACTACCTATTGCATGACCAGAAGTGGATCGTCTCGTTGGACTCGGAGTTGTTACACTGGCGGTCCCGATCGTCCCGGTCGTCCTTTAGGGCTAGTAGCGATGCGCTCCAGACGTTGAGTCCTCAAATATTGTTCTTGTGAGAGTCTCGCAGGTCAGTCCAAAACTCTTGACTCGGACTCAAGAACATGCAAGACACGACGCCGAACTCACGGCCATGAGCCAAGGAAAATGTCGCGCTTGCGGGGCATCACGTGATGGGGAGTGACCAACGCGTCTTGTCTTGGAAGTTGGGACCACACCATCATGGACGATTATGACGCGTTCTTGTACACAATCGACCGCGACTCAGAAGACTCTGAACAAGGCGAAAGCGACAATGACATCTTGGATAACATTGACGAGGAGCGAGTGCACACAGACACTGATGTTGTGCTCGTCCCGGCAACCCCACCGACAGCGCAAGAAAGGAAGAGCGGCAATGAGAAGCAGTCCGAGCCAAGTTCGATGGTATCAAGGTCACTCGCCGAGTGTAATAGGTCCGTCTACACATGTACCTCTTTCATTTCTCACAGTGCCTCCATGCTTTGCAGAGTGTTGACCAAAGGTGCGTGCAATGAAATGCATACGTTTGAAGTACTATACTTATCGTACTAGTATTTGGGTTCTCCGGCTACAAAGGAAAACAAAAGGAGATTATTGAGGCTGCCATGTCAGGTGAGTTTGTGCGTACAATGTGCGAAGTGAACCAAGATCGACACAGCATTCAGGTGCAGATGTTTTCGTTCTCGCTCCCACTGGCATGGGAAAGGTATGTTTCTTACGCAGGTCAATCAATGGTCTCGTATGCTATAATTGTCAGAGTCTCTGCTTTCAAGTCCCCGTTATTGCTGCGGAGGTGAGCTGCGATACATACTTTTGAGAATTTTGATTAATTTGTCCTTATATGCTAGCGCGGCGTCTCGATCATCGTTTCTCCTCTCCTAGGTGAGAGTATCCATGTTTTGATTTTATCTATTCACTCATGTGCCGAGCAGCCCTCATGACGAACCGTGACTATACTTCACTCCCAGTCTTCCTCTTTATTAACATCCCGCAGAAGTAACCAGTCTTCGTAACAAAGGCGTATCGGCAGTTTCCCTGACCTCTGAAACGAGAAAAGGAGACAAGAGCGAGGTATCTATCCCCGTTTCTTTTTTTTTTTTTCCTACTTCGAATCCAACCAAATGCTCTAGATTCTGAAAGACCTATTGTCGAAGAAACCGAAGAACCGTCTCTTCTATAGTCAGTGCATTTATCATTTTGCACAAAGCTATTGTTGATGTGTTCCTATCTCAGTGACTCCTGAGAAGCTTTGCACGCAAGACTTACTGCGCACACTTGCAACCACTTACAGTAATGGAAATCTCAGTAGGCTTGTGGTTGATGAGGTATGATCCTTGTTTGGGTAGTGGGGAACTGACCTATACGCATTTCTAGGCACATTGTATATCTGTGAGCTTGATACTTGCACGACGGATCAATTCCATTCATCATGGATTAGGAGTGGGGGCACGACTTCAGAGAAGAGTATCGAAAACTCGGTTCCTTCCGTGAACGTTTTCCAAGTGTCCCGATCATGGCTTTGACGGCGACTGCCACCAAAAAGTGATCACTAAAATGTCAGCGCGTTCTTTACACTCACTTTTTTTTGCCAGTGTTCAAAGGGATATCCTACGGAATCTGAAGATGTTGGAAAACAGACTCTTTACCGCCGTTCACCCATTCAACCGCACAAACCTCTTTTACGAGGTGTGTCGAGCCATTGCAGGTTCTCCTTGGTTGATAGCGGGTATCTTCGTCAGGTACGGTACAAGTCGGCGCCAGAATCCCTTTCCCTGATGCAAGACATCCTGGAATTCGTCGAGACATTGCATCGGCGTCGTAACCGCCCCTCCTCTGGCATCATCTATTGTCGGAAACGGGAGATGTGCGACGAACTCTCGAACTACCTTCGTGGAAAAGGATTGAACGCTCGGCCATATCATCGAGGTATCACGTGAGTTGGCAGGGTTGTAAAAGCAAATATTGGGATGGTTGCTCATGGAAATCAGCGCAAAAACGTTAAGCAAGACATTGAAGGAATGGGAAATTGGTGGGACCGGTAATGGTGGCGTCGATGTTGTACGTCACCAAAGTTTGACAAACCGCTTCCCGCTCATTGATATCTTCACGCTAGGTCTGTGCAACGATCGCTTTTGGAATGGGAATTGACAAGAGCAATGTTCGGTGCGCGGCTAGTCTTCTCTATTGTCCGTGTACGTATTGACTGGCTTAGATATATTATTCACTATGATCTACCAAAGAGCATGGAAGGTGAATAGAGCGTACAGAACCTTGTGGACGCCATCTGACGAATTGTAGGATACTATCAAGAAACAGGTTGGTTGTCTGCGAGCCTAATTTTCTAGGCTAACTCGCTGTGACAGGTCGTGCAGGTCGAGACGGATTGGTGAGTGCTTCCGTGTCTCGACGTGTACCTGCCTGAATGTTTCGCTCATAGCCCGCCCGCTGTGTACTATATTACTGTGAGATACCAACCATGATAAACTTGATTTGTTGACACCATTCTTAGCGCGCGAGGATGCTCTGCGCCTTAAGCGGCTGGTGTCCAGCACGCATGCCAAACGACAAGATGCAGCTACTTCCAAGAATGGACCTGAACCCAGTCAACGATCGATAGACAGTCTAGGAGCCGTGTGTTGACCACTGTCCTCTATGTCCCACATCCCCTGATTTTTCTTCGTAGCTTGTCAACTTTGCAGAAAACGTGACGACGTGCCGTCATGTTGTAAGTGTTCGTTTCCTGAGAGTATGCAGTATGTTGACCTGCATCCTAGTCGATATGTAGGTACTTTGGCGAGATCATCGATACGACGGACGACGATGCTATGGAGAACATTTGCGACAAGATGTGCGACGTGGGTAAATTGTTCATCACAGTAATTCTCTCTGGTGACCTGCATTATACAGGTCTGCAAAAACCCTGATAAGACGCGACAAAAGAAAATGAACCTCTCGGACGAAGAGCACGCTGCAACCATGATTTCTGGGTCTGCTTGGAATGCTGGGTACGAGGACGATGATGAGTTTACGGAAGCTCAGAAACCACAGAAACTGCATCAGCAACAGCGCGCTCCTGCATCTGCGGGCACGAACGCACCCCTCCCAGGCCAACAGACACTCTGGGACTGTTTAAACTCGGCCCCAGTTCAGGGATTTAAACGGCCTAACGCACACGGGCTCGATAAATCTATGTTGCCCAACTCGAAAAGGGCCAAGGTAGACCATGCAAAGGATCGACGTACCAGTTTGACCAACAGCGCCAGCGCGAGTACACATACTGGCGTTTCTGCGAGCATGCCACCTCCCCTTAGTGGGTCGCTTTTTTTTTCTCGTCGCACTTATATCGTGGCTTACAAAAAAAAATTGGAACAGTTACACGACCGCACAGTTCGGCGAACAGTTTGAGGAAGCCGTTCAAGACACCATTCAAGACACCATTCAAGACACCTGGCGAGAGTCATCATGTCGCAACGGCGACCGATTGCGTTCGGAAGCTGGGGCAAGACATCACCTCGCCTCCCCTTGAGGACCAGAGCGCACGGAAAGACGAGGCTGAAGGCGAGGTCCGGATCGTCGAGGTCCAGAATAAACAAGAGCCCCAAAAGGTTGTTGCAGACGAACAAAGTAAGTCATACCGATAAGTCATACTGATTTTCCGTTCACCCCGTACGAATTAAATAACTTCTTCCAGTGGACATGGACATGGAGATCCCCGATATGAAGATAGAGGTGGAAGTCAGTTTTTCGCGCAAAGTTCCCGTGCGTTGGACGTGCCAGCTTTCGACGCCATGTCCATTCACATCATCGTATTCCTAGCTTGAAACCCGAACGAACGCGCTCAACGCGTTTCGCAAGTCCCTCCATGGGGTCTTTCCTCTCGACGTGGCATCTACTGATGATACCGCCTGGAGTGTCCTCACGGGAGCTCCGCCGAGCGCGCAGAGCAGGTACGTTCCCCAGATCGCAGCGGTATGGCGTGCGAGACGTCGACGGTGCTAATGAGCTCTTACTGCAGGACGCTCGTCCTCGCTGACGCCGCGAAGCGACTCGAACACGCCGTTCACATCATGTCCGCAACGCCGGCTGGATATGAGGTTCGCACGCTGCAAAAGCAGCGAGCAATCGCATCGCTCATCGGGCACAAAGCCAAGAGCAGCGAGTCGGACAAGGGCGATGCAGACGAAGACGATGAAAGGGAAGAAGTCATGGTAGCGATGCGAGGCGCTGTCCAGCGGTGCCGTCAAAATGAAGAGGAGACGTTCGCCGAGCCGAGCCGTAGAAGGGAACTATGATATTTTATTACATTTCTGCAGAATCTAAGTTACAAGAATGATGCTACATCACGGGAAGAATTTTCGACATATCTGATTCCGACGTCGGTCAGTATGAACTCGTCTGGGATCCCCTGACGAGCGTGCAAAAAAGGCATTACCCAGATTGCAGCGTATGACCAACGAGGTGAAGGCGGTGCTATGTGGACGATATTAAGGTGCTCTTTGCTGCAGGACCCTCGTTGCAGACGCCGCAAATTTTTGAGATGCAGATGACATCGTATCTAGGATTGAAGTGCCCAACCCGAGCCTGAGTCCTGGGCAGTGGGAAGGCCGAGAGTAGTCGCCGGTAATCCATAGCACACTTCCCAGGACTGCGAATTTCCACAATCTGCATCAATTGGTACCTGCTGATTGCCTGGCCAATGCCTAGTGTCCAAACCCTAGAACACACGTCAAATGTGTCCAATGAGAATCAACTTACTGTGCCATACCATCAGCTGTATTAATCATCGTAACCAGACAGTACTCCCATTGCCTGAGCACTGGTCATCCATTTTCGGATGCACAGCAGGGAGTATTCCCGACGTGTGACGAGCTTTGGCCCACATTTGCCAATTTGACCTGGCAGTAGATTGAATTTGGTGTGAATACACTCCTTGATGGCAACAGCAAAGGCATGAGATGTTCGATTCACACAAGAGGACTGCCAAACGTCCATCACGTTATGAATGTCAAGAACAAACTTTGATACATGTTCGAGAGTCGGAGCACCCATGGGTGTCCAGGTCAGGTAGTCAAGACGGTAGTGGGTCGGGGTTGCATGGGATAAAACCTCCACCGTGGTGGTAGTGGTTCCCCATAGACCCAATCGTTCTGAAAGTGTGGGATTCTGGATGGTGGAAGATAGTTTGATCTTGGTGGGCAGTGTGGCTGGGTAGGGGGCAAATTTGTTCTGTACCTCGAGGATGATGTACTTTTGTAGGAAGCCGGGAGGGAAGCGCTCTTTGAAATGGGTGAGGGTGGTGACGATGTATTTACGTTCTGGATCTTGTTGACGGACTCTGTGGTACCAATCATGAGGTGCGTATGCACCTGGTGTGGCGAGAAGAGACTCCATGGGTCAACAATCTGAATAGGGGCAGTCGGGTTTTGTTTGGCCGTGTTGAATCACAGAATTTTTGCAAGAAGGCCCGGTTCTAAGCAGTTCACGCAGACGTTTCCTCCTGTTTTCGACAATCCACAACGGCACCGGTATGCTCCATTGATGCTCTAGCTCACGCACAAAGACGTAGATAGCACTTATAATCTCGATGTCATCCCTCTCATTCGGGACTCTGTCGTGGACCCAGCGTCAAGCACGATCAATATCCAACTTCTGTATCTGTCCATCCCGCCTGTCCTCGCCTTCTCCTGCATCGACCTCACGCTTCCCCCAGCCGCGGGCCGGCCGACGTCGTGCTCTCCATGGCAGTCAACCTCCACGATGTCGTGCACGCGTACATCCCGCTCCATTGTCCTGCGAAGAGGCATATTACATCGACATGTCGGACGACGGGCACGTGCGGTGGTTCCAGTAGTTTTATTACCAATTCAGGCTGAGCAAGTACGAGCCCGTGCGGGACAACACGTACGTCTTGCGTTTCGTGATCGATGCGAAGGCGAACGGTGTACACCGCACGTGCAGTACATCTTTACAACGGCATCATTGGTCTCTCGGATCTGTGCAGCCCCAAGAGCGCGGTGGCAAGCATAAATCATACGATGGTTCTGTGAAAAAGACGTTGAGCGTCGATTGGTGGGCAAGGTCGTTGGCGTCGCGGGAGAGGGGTATTGAGGTGGCAGGCCAGTGGTCGGGAGGTGTTCGCCCAGGCACGGTAGTCCATCGTAGTACATTTCCCAGGTCTGTGAAAACGATACATCCGCAATATGCATCAACTGTGTCCCTCCCCAGGCAGTCAATGTCCCCACCCTGGAACACACGTCAGGTCATGTGTTCAATAAGAAATCAATTTACTGTGCCATACCATCAGTTGTATTGATCATCGTCACCAGACGTCACTCCCATTGACTGAGCACGGGTCATCCAATGTCGGATGTACCACAAGGAGTATTCCCGACGTGTGACGAGCTTTGGTCCACATTTGCCAATTTGACCTGGCAATAGGTTGAATCTGGTGTGTATACACTCCTTGATGGCAACAGCAAAGGCGTGAGATGTTCGATTCACACAAGAGGACCGCCAAAGGTGCATCACGTTATGAATGTCAAGAACAAGTTTTGACACATGTTCAAGAGTCGGAGCACACATGGGTGTCCAGGTCAGGTAGTCAAGGCGGTAGTGGGTCGGGACTCCATGGGGTAAAACCTGCACCATGTTAGTTGTGGTTCCCCAGAGACCCAGTCGTTCTAAGAGTGTGGGATTCTGGATGGTGGAGCATAATTTGATCTTGGTGGGCGGTGTGGCTGGGTTGGGTGCAAATTGGTCCTGTACCTCAAGGATGATGTACTTTTGTAGGAAGCCAGGAGGGAAGCGTTCTTTGAAATGGGTGAGGGTGATGACAATGTATCGATGTTCGGGATCTTGTTGACGGACTCTGTGGTACCAATCATGAGGTGTGTATGCACCTGGTGTGGAGAGAAGAGCTTCCATGGAGCCTGCTAATGCTTAGCATGGAGTCAAATCTAGATAGGGGCAGTCAGCTTCGTTCTTGTTTGGCCGTGTTGAATTCAGAAGGCCTTGCCTTCCTTTTCTAGCAATGACGAGTTACTTAGGGGATCTTCAATGTGCAACTTTCAAACATGAAGACGCTAGTATACAGGGTCATACTCCGGATTTTTCGCTTTCTCCGCCCTCGGCAGCCGTACTCCCCTCCAACCCCCCTCTTTAGTGTCTTCACGGCCCTGCCAACAGAGGTCATCTCGTACATTGTTTCTTTACTCAGTCTTCGAGACGTCATCCGAATGCGAATGGTGAGCCTGTTTTTTTCTTTGATTCGTCTACAGTACTTTCCCTAGTTGATGTCGGCCAGGTTTGCAAGCAGTTTCGTGACATCACGTATCATCGTGCGATATGGACCACACTGTATAGGAATACACAACTGCCTCGTCCATCCGGACCATTTCCCTCACAGTCCACTTCATTTCTCGAGCGGTCTCTCACCCAATCTGCACGACTGGCATGTTCATGGACCACGCAGCCTCAGCAAGAAGTGTCGAGCATCCAGATTGGATCGCTACTACTGGAGAGATTTGACAGCATCGTGCACGGAAAATGGCTCGTTGGTTACGACGCGCGCGCCAACTTGAAGTTCGTCGCGTACGACCTCGACCCCGAACAGGGTTCGTACGCTTGCCAGCTCTTGTGGGAATGTCCGACGCAGACCGGGCCACGAACGTGGCCGTGGCTATGGAGTGCCTGTCCCGTCGTCTCCAGAAATGGATTGCTTGTCCATGTTATGTTTGCAACATATCCAACTTCCACACTGTCCGTATCGTCACTCGTGGTTGGTGTGTATCTGTTTCATGCTCATGTTGTTTGTCTCCCAGGAAGCTTCTAGAGTTCCACGTGCAGGATGATTCTCTCCACCATACTTTCACCTTGGACATCCCTACACCTTTGAACGAGTTCTCGAATAATAGGGTGAAGATACATGGTGGTCATTCACCATTCTCGTACATACAGGATGCCCATAATGTTTTGTTCTTCAATGCAGAAACCCGATCATTTTACAAACTTCCCAAGTTCACATCAGCGCTGGTAAGTTGTGAGGCAAAATTCGTTCGCTTCTACGGAACATGCTAATTCTCGACAAGGCCAGCCCTGCACGTGTTCCAGACTTCAAAGTCGTGTTGACAAACACGCACGTCATTTGTATCTACCATTTCCCTGCTGCCCTCATTCGACTTTCAGCAATGCCTCTTGTGCAAGCTTTCACGGTTCCTGCTCATCCACAGGTCCACAACGGTACCGGTATGCTCCAGCTCACACACGAAGGACTCGTAGATGGGACTTACAATCTCGATGACATCACTCTCATTCGGAACTCCGTCGTGGACCCAGCGTCAGGCGCGACCAGCATCCGCCTTCTATATCTGTGCCTCATCCAAGCCGCTGACGTCCCGTATGAACTCGCCTTCTCCTGCATTGACCTCACACTTCCCCCAGCCACACAGGCCGACGTCGTGCTCTCCATGGCCGTCGACCTCCACGACGTGACACGCGCGCGCATCCCGACCCACTGGGAGCGTGAAGAGGCGTACTATGTCGACATGTCGGACGACGGGCACGTGCGGGGGTTCCAGCGGTTTTATTACCGATACAAGCCGAGCACGTACGAGCCCGTGCGAGACAACTCGTACGCCGTGCGTTTCGCGATCGACGCGAGCGGCGAGCGGTGTGTGGCCACGCTCGGACAAGGCATACGGCCGCAGTGGAAGCGCATCATCGATGCGCCGATCCTGTTTGACGGTGTGCGAGGGAGGATATGTTATAGACGCTTCGTGCGTGCAGACGCCGATGACGAGGCCATCCTCGTCATCAACATCAAGTGACTTTTGACGATTGTGACTACTGACCATCGAGGTTGTCGCTTTCTCATAATTTTCTTCCATGTGCCAGTGGGTAGGTATTTTCTCTGGTCAGTGATCTGATGATTATATTATCCTTGTGCGAATCGTACCCTAAGTTTATGCAAGCGTGAAAGAGACGACGGACAACAAGACGCGGAATCGTACGACAACAATCCAAACTTCAACACATACTACATTCCGAGTCACACCCCAACACCGACGCGACGCCCACCCACCACCTCCGCCTCCGCCCCCGCCCCAATCCGCCCACCACTCGCCGCACGCGCCCGCTTGAGCGCCGCCAACTCGGTCAGTAGCCGTGCACGCTCCGTGAGCAGCGTTGTCGTCGTCACCGTCGAGCCGGGCGGTGGTGACTTGGTCGTGCCAGCACGCGTGCGGATGCTTGGCGGCGAGGGCGGCGTC
>JBBPLG010000382.1:0-24358 GCA_038089695.1 Xanthoconium separans | reverse complement strand
GCCCCAGCGAGATGCCATGGACGTTACCATCCACGTCTCGTAGACGTATCCGCCACGATCGCGAACGTGCTGCACGATGGTCCAACCACTGGCGGAATTGGCGAATCTGACATGACGCCGTCTTCGATGTTTACGTGTCGTGGTCTTGTTTTCTTGACCCTTGTCCTTGTCGTGCACATGGTCTGAATGCTTGAGTCGTTCGTGAGTAAACCAACACCCAAGGTTGTCGCTGAACACTCCCCGGTCTCAGGCTGAGCTTTAGTAGCAACTTTCAAGGACCATGCCTTGTTTCAATACGAGTGAGCACTCGAGCACTATGTAGTGCTAGCCCTATTCTGACGATCATGGGCAGTCGAGTCGACACGTCCAACGTCCAAATGATCCGTCGGGGAATCCCGGGGTCGCTCTCGCTTACCGAATCGGGAAGCCACACCAGTGAGGGCGGCGCGCTTGCGTCGCTCTACAACTCGATCTCGACGAACGACGGCCCCAAAATGAGCCCTCTCATCTGGAGGGCCATGTGTCCGATCTTCCCAAATGAAAAGTGAGCACAAAAAAACAAATGCATTTTAAGTAATACGTTCGTACGACCAGCTGTCTTGTGCCAACATGGCGTCGAGATTGGGGCCAGTCTCGGTCTCCCTGTTGATCTTGGCGTCACTCGTTGTGGCGTTTTCGCATCCCCGCAGGGGCGTGAACGAACCATGAAACGTCCTCGGATTGAGGCATGTAGTAGTATTCGTGGCTCAGGGCTGGCACGGTAAGTGACTCGGATCTGACCGTTCCGCACGGCGCTCGCTACCTAGTTGATACATCCATCTCCCTGTTTCACCTTTTTCATCGTACGTACTCCCAGGTAATCTCGTCAAGTCCTGCTGCGAAACTGAAGGACTCAACACATCTTGATTGTAGGCGTTCTTTTGTAGTATGATCGTACGATTCATTGACAAAGATCATCACGTTTGATCGTAATTCAAAACAGATGGCCGTGTGGCACTACAAACTCTAAGTTCATGGTGCGGCCGTACATCGGCGCAGTACACCAGCCAACATATACTTTTCATCGCTCAATCGTCGCTGGAATCCGACGTAAACCTGTACGGCAGGGGTATTTCGCGCGTAACTTGGTATCGATCCATATTACTAAGGTGTTGATTCTCGAGTCGGACTGAAATCGTCGAGAGACAATGGAGTCATGTTCACATAGGGAAAGATAGAAGTTGACGTACAAAAGTTCCACTGTACCCTCCGCAACATCTCCAACAGAGCAACAATGAACGAGAATAGATCGGTGTTCGCCCCAGAGATGTATATGTTGGTCACCCAGGCGAAACGAATGCACAGGTTCGAGACCTGCGGTGGGAAATGGGGGTCAGATGCGAGAGGAGGCAAGTTGGAATGAAAATATACCAAGGCAAAGTAGTAGCACTAGAACATCATTAGCCCCGTCAGGGATATCGTGACAAGGAAACCCACCGGTACATGTGATTTGTAGACAAGCTCCCTTCTTAGGAGTGGATATCGAGCATGCGGTTGGCAGACCGACCAGTCCATCAAAAAGTCCTAAGGCGTAGGCGTAATATAAATCTTGGATCATTTCCAAGAGAAGAAACCTACCCAAATACACGCGTATATTGAGTTGACAGCCGCCGTGAAGCACCAAAGGATGTAGCTTGTACCGGTGTGAGGAGAATCTGGAAGATGTCATGTCTTAAGAGACATGTTAACTATCATCGAGTCGGACAAACCTAGCCGTCTCCAGTAGCAGTAACAGAAATAACTTATCATCGACATTATATACTTTCCGGCCTGTTGAACCAAAGGATAAGGCTAGAACGAATGTTGGATGAATATCTTACGTTAACAATGTGTATAGTCTGCCTCGACTCTCGGTATCGCCTCGCGCTCTGGGATGAGCGTGCCAGGAAAGGAAACATGCTGAGAAGACAATACCATCTCCAGTTTTGAGTTACTCCACACATCGACCAAGCTTCTTGCACTTGATGGTCGGAAATCGAGAGATGATTGACGAAGCGGGTATAGAGGCAGCCCACGAAGTACAGGTTGGAAAACGAATACACCAGGCTGCAACACTGATCACTGGTAGGAACGGGGTGAGAAATTCATGTGAAACGAACGTCGGGGATCATACCCGAGCCAAACATCTGTGAACTGGTGTGCAATCAGATCTCGAGGGTTCTTCGTGATGCTGTACTCGGTGACGAACCCTGACATCGCATATCCCACTCGCTCCAAGTTTAGCTATGTTTTTAATTGCCCACCAACGAGCACGGCCATACATGAAACCCTGGATATCGACACAGTTGGCACCGAGCGGGAGCGTTGGTTGAAGGACTTACCCGGATCGGATTGAACATAATCACGACCGTCAGAACAAGCCAAATCAAAGGCCAAAGCATTGGTTGACCAAATTGGGCCAAGGAGAACCAAAATGCGTAGGCAAGTGTACACAAAAGCAAGGAAGGAAGCTGTTATAAGAGGTCACCACTATGTCGCGCGTGATAGCCACCGGTATGTGACACATACTTCAAAGTATTGGTGATGATCAAGCCTTGACTTTGGGTTCAGCTCTGTGCAGATGGTCAAATAAAGAACAGGCAGTACGCAGTGAGAATACCCACCGAAGATGAAGGTATAACTAATTCTTTTGCACTTCCATACGAGGATATTAATCCCAACCAGGAGGGACAACAGTACCGGGACAACGAAAATAGAGTAAATAAACAGCAGGATATTCCATGATGGAAGTGACTCTCGCACATGTTCCTGGAAAGCTGAGAATAAAGCACAGATGAATTCAATCCATTCGAAAATTTACAGTAAGCCCCTACCAAGATAAGAACCACCGGCAATTGCAGGGAGTGCTAGCCCCAACCACAACCCAGAGCGATACGTGGTGAAAAAAGGCTTCTTCTTTGGCAACTGTTCGACTCGAAGGTGACTTCTTGCTCTCTTCCTGTCTCCGCATGCTGGATATGAAAGCTATGTCAGCGGCAGAGAACCAAAGGATGTGAACTGCATAACACCCCGACGTACGGGCAACGT
This sequence comes from Xanthoconium separans, assembly GCA_038089695.1. NCBI lineage: Eukaryota > Fungi > Basidiomycota > Agaricomycetes > Boletales > Boletaceae > Xanthoconium > Xanthoconium separans. Next base: position 21,292 of record JBBPLG010000382.1, on the reverse strand, counting down.
ACCGAATCGCGTTGCAAAGTGATGTTCCATTTCCCCGAGCATGGTGCAAACCATCGCACCCGACGCGAAGGAGGAATGTTGTACCTTCACAAAGCCAGTGGTGAAGTATTGCGATGTCGACTAGAGTGGTGGCATACCTTCTGCTTCATGTAGGCCTCTAGCACGGATATCTTGGTAATCTTCTCGTACTTCTCCAACGCCTTGCGAAAGCCAGCAAGATTAAGCATCTTGACAGAAATAACCAAGAATGATAAGAGATTTTCAGGTCGAAAAGTGTCAAAACACAACATGCATGCGGTAGTGGACAGTGCCTCACTCTATATTTGTTTAAAACCTCGAGGCCGCTGTAATAAAATATCAGCATCTTGTTCGCACTCACAGAAAAGGAAATGATAATCAATATTTAAAAGAAGGGACCCGCTCCAACGCACCGGTAATGTTCAGCGACAGCTTTTCGGAGTCGCCTCTTTGCGCATCGATACTCGTGGAGATCGACACTCTTTCTAGCAATTTGACTGAAGTGCGAGAACCACTGGATTATCGACACAAGTCCGATCGCGACATGAATCCGATATACTCCCTCGAACCAACTTTGCTTCTTCACGTGCGTGGACGATTCCTGATGGGTCACAATCAGTGCGGGTATCCAATTACAACTTGGAGTACCAACGTGGAGCGTTTGGGAATGTACACTGAGTTCATCGAGTTGTTTTCGTAGTAGCTTGTCGTGATCATGCATCTGTTTCTCTCTCTCGGCATAAAATGTTTCTATCTTGGCAAGCTCGGCATCAAGCATGTCGAAAAACTTGGTATGGATGGCGGGAAGACGTGAGAGTGTCGTGTGCAACGGAAACAATGCAGAACGTTCTGTCATAACAGGGTTAAACTTTGCTTGTATTGGAATGAGATTAAGAGAAAGCTATACCAAAATCTTTCTCCGTGGACGAAACTGAAAGACGAAGGTTCTCAGGAGACTGGGTATGCAATTCTTTTTCCGGTTTTACGAGGTGGAACGATAGACAATGTCAGACGGATGGAGGTTCGTGAGATCTTTAATCAGATATGAGATCATACCCGTGGTACATACGTCTTTCATGGTTAGTCGACAGCTTGGCAGAAGGAACCATTCGGCGGCCCATCGCGTCCGTGGTACAGTTTATTGAATGGTCCGTTCCAGAATCTAATGCGATTGTCGCAGATGGGGCGTCCGCAGAGTTGAAGGAAAGAGCTTGCGTAATAAGGTCAACAATATCATTGTGTTTTTCGTCGTCTTGCGGAGTTGAGTAGTGGACATGAGTCGGGGCCATATTTTTGAGGGAGCTCGAGGCAGTGTCTGAGCATATGACTTTTAACTGGACTTTAAGCTTGCGATAGTCTCTGTAAAGTTGTACGTTCAATCCAAAGGTAGAAACATCACTGTAAGGTCCTTACATGTAAGCTTTTTTCCATTCAGGGGTCTATTTGCAACAGTTCAGTACGAATATATAGGATGAAGGAGATACGTGCATGTGTATCTCTGAGATATCTGCGTTGAAGCAAAGGGGGGCAAGCTTCAGTCAGTGATGATTGATTCGTAGGCGAACTTCCCCTCACTTTGCAAACTTCATGGTTTGACATGAGATAGCTGTGGGTGGTATTTCAACATGACGAACGATCCCATCTTTATAACTGGGAGGCAATCGCTGTCTTGTTTCATGTTTGAGGACAGATATTCATGCATTGAAGAAGCCGGGGGCCGCGTGAAGGAAACAACAGAGCGTTTGCACATGTGTAGTTCAGCCCACCAGGTTTCAGTACATTCACGCGATGAAACGAAACCGGGGGAAACCTCAATGTCTGGGCGATTAGGTTGGTAAGTGTAGATCAGAGCAGTAAAAAGGGAAATAATCAAAGTTTGGTGGTTCAAGTGATGGCACTGGCAGTTTACTGTCAATGGCAAAGTATCTACTCACGAACGATGTCAGGTCACGGTTATCAGAGGGTAGATGACTCTGTGGGACTCCATAGCCACTGCCAGTTGTACTGATGCAGCGAAGGACTCACTGGCATCGTCTACACTGAGATCAACATTTCAACGTCAACACGTCGGCGGCTCATTCCGCAATTCCCACTAGTTGGATCATCAGAATGTCATGTGATTACTTTTGATCACTTCACCACCGTAAAGTCCGAGACTCTGACTCCGAACACTTTTTTTTTCCTGCGCGCCCGTGGGGCAGTCATGGATTGGGCGTGTCGCTCGAACGGGTTCGCCGGGATGTCGTGCGAGCGGCGCGTGGGAATGGCCCAACCTCATGGCGCGCCATTGAGTACTATCTGCACCCTGAATCCGCAATGTGCGAGTGGATCTCAGTCTCCCGCTAATGTGGCTCCGCTTTACTGTGGTCAAGATACTGGCAGTGTTACCTTGTTCTGACATAGGAATGTCGCATTTCAAAGTGAGTCACCAAGTTCTCCCAGTTGAATTGACACCGCTTATTAAATATTTTCCTGCAATGATTGATTTTCAATTCCATAATCATGTCGACGGTTAGCCATTTCGAATAGGTGTACACGGGGATAACGGATAATACAAATGACAACTATGGGACAGGGTATAGGGGAATCGTACTTGCAACGGAGGCAATCTACGGACGGGCCAACACGGATGGCTACATGTACTTTCCACTATCTCAGGCGCTGCCTTCGTTGACGCGATCATTATATGCAGGGAATTTCGCACACTCTGCTGAAATACGACAATCTAATGTTCAGTTTCGCTCGCCAATGAATCCGATGGCACTGATGATAATCATGATTGTCGCTACGTCCGCATATCCTCGTGTGCGGTGAGATAAAAAATACTGAGCCAAACCTGGCATCACCTTCATCGCCATTAATTTGTATGCGCACCCGTCAGGTACCTCAGTGCGACAGAAGAAGCCTGCTCACTCCGGCGATCAACTGATCAACTACATGCCTTGATCCCCCTATTTCCATTCATTTCCTTTTTGCGCCGGCCTTTGTGTTGGCGTTGTCGCGATGGAAAGTGCGACCGGCAAAATCCAACCAACCAACTGGCTGCTTCCATGACGCACGTCCACCGCGCTCTTTTCTTGAAGGTTCAGGATCAACCCCAACCTCCCCCGTACATGTCCGGATGGGATTCAAATCCGATCCCCCCCACGGCGATCTGATGCCTCAGGTGACGACTACATGTTCGTGGCGTGCCTGGACTCCTCAGAAACGAACTGGGGCCTTCATCCCAGCAGCTGTATGCTGGTTGCAATGGGATTTCTATGACTCGCCGCGGGATTCGCGCCCAGCAACCGGCGCCTTTTCAAAGGTCGTGTGCGTGGTCTTGCCACCAGGGTCAACGCGACTTGTTAGAAGTACAGGTCGCGTGCGTAGCGAAGTGTGAGGACTTGCGTCGGGTCTTTTTTTTTTTTTGGCGGGTACTCCATGAGACGCACCTTCGCCCCGAGGATCGCATTCCACAGATAATCCCGGGTGCTTTTCTCGCTTGTATGAAACGAGCTCCAGACTGTCCCACTACAGCTTCTTCGGGGAACGCCAGAGAACGTAAAAAATGAGGGCGTAAATTTTCACAAGGTGAGGTATAGATGTAAATCTAAGGTAGCTGGAAGTCCGTCTCCGTCTCGGAGAGCATGTATGCGTAGCACGATCACCCCCCTCCTTTTTTGTCGTCGTTTCAAGCCACCCGCGGTAACGCTTTTGCACTGCCCTGCAGCGCCGTCGGAGAATTGCTATGACTTCTAGACACGCTGGGTCGTACACGATGTTCAGAATGTAAACGCGTCCGTTCGTCGATATCGCTGTCGTCCTCCATCCCATCCACATCCTCTTCGCTCTCCCGGAGTTGCGACAATGGCATGCTGGTCATACCGGCTTCGTCTTCGAACGTGCTGAATAATGTGTTGCTTTGTGCGCGATACAGCGAACTCCGGCGACCGTGGGCTGATGAATGGAGGATACCGTCGGATCGGAGCTCGGATGTACCCGCCCAGTCGTCGAGCGACGGGCGGCCTTGGAGGCTCATGCGTGGGTTCATCAACCCACCTTCCAGCGCCGAGTGACCATTGGCTTTTGGGAGGTCAGGTTTTCGCGAGAGGTTGAGTAGATGGACGCCGAGGAAGGTCACGATGAACCCAGCGAGCAACGTCATGGTGTTGGTGCCATCGGTAGTGTTGAACCCTTGGAATAGAATAAGGGATGCCACGATCGTTGCCGTGGAAAAGCCCACATAGTACATTGGATTTACACTAAGGGTCGTGGGTGAGGGTCGTTGAGGAGCTAAGACGGAATTAGACATACACGTTGGTGGAGAAGGTGTCGAGAGCTTTGTTGAAGTAGTTCATCTGCACCAATATGCAGGTTACCACAACTATGCCAAATACGTATGTACTCGGATGCGAAAATTGATTGTTGCCGCCGAGTGTGAGTTTGACAGCGACGCCGAATCCTTTGATCGCCATGACCGAAACGGACCCGACGAGGGAACATATAGAGATATAGGCGAGAGGATTTGAGCGGCCGTAGCGCGGTACAACGTTGAAAATCATGACCAGTGTAAAGATGAAGACGGTAAGGCAGTACAACAAGAAGCCTGCACCAAATCAGTAGCATTTCAAAGATCAGAAAGTCGGCCTACCAGGTTGTATGGCATAGTGGAGTATTTCATCGACTGTCTCAATCTCCTTGTCTGGTGGTGCGTGCAAGACGATGATGATGGAACCGATTAAGCACAAGGCACATCCCGTTCGACCGAGGTGACCAAGTTCTTCATTCAACAAGAATGATGCAAGTACAGCACTGTATGGTGTCAAGTTCGACAACGACACTGAAACAAGTGAACTCACCCTATGAGGACACTCAACGCACCCAGTGGTGTTACTAGTATCGGAGGGGCAAATGTATAGGCAGCAAAATTTGCGACTGAAATGGCATGAGCACCGAAGGTTATATCTCGTTTGGACACCCACTTTCGCCTAATATCACTGTTGGCCAGCAACAGGGTGTCGCACTACGTAAGTCTGGTGAACGCACAATGGGGAGAACGCACAAGTTGATATCCCAGCCCACCAGGTTGGATTGCGAAGGTAGGCATAGTCATCGGATGCAGAGCCATAGGAAGAACTTCGTGCGCCGGCGTCCGTTAGGCCCTAGGACACGCCCGTATCAGTTTTTGAAGAGTGCGAAGCCATGCTAGGTGGCTCGCCTTCTTTGTAATAATAAAACTTGTTCCGATGGCGACTGAGCTAGAGACAGCGAGAGCCAGCCCGATGTATTTATCTTGTACCATCGATACCGATGACAATGAAGAGCGAAAACAGAGCCAACGGACGAGCAAGAGCAAGAGTCCGTCTGAGGTTGTAAGCCGCAGCCGTGGCTCACTCGTCTCACGTGTAGGCAAGTACAAATTTGGACATTGTCTCTCATTAACCCAGTGCACTTAAGGCGAACAGGTCAAAGTTACAGGGAGATAACCGATGATCTACGAGTCGGGTCACTCCTCAACGGCAAGTTACATACCTTGCCCTACGTACAATGGTTGGGGAGCGAAAAAAATACAGGACGACTAGCCGCGACAATATTGCTCTGGCTATTATGCCCGACTAAGGTTGGTGAAGCACACGCTTCAAAAATTGTTTGAGGTCCTCGAGCGTTCTTTCACATGTCCCGTGCCCAACGGATGTGTAGGATCTGAAACTCAACCCTGGCGCACCCAGTTTACCCTCGCCTGGCGAATAGCCGCTCGACGGAATTTGTTGGGGGAGTGTCAGATTCTCAAGTGCTGGTAGACCTAGACTGGTGGTGAGGAACCCGCTCGCCCTCTGAGCCAAACTGTACGGCACGAGGGGATCGGCAGTGCCATGACCCATGAGTATTGGTGTCGTAGTCAAGTGTGGGGAAGCCATCTGGGAAAGCTTATCAGATCGATCTCGCGTTTCACACAGACGAGGGACAACCTTTGAGAACTCATCATGCAACGGCACCCAACCACTCAACACGGCGATTCCACCAAGTTTCCAGCCATCTTTTCCTCCAAATAGTCCATCCTTCCCCCGGGCCGTGAGTCCTGTTAGAAGTGACATGGTGCCACCTTGGCTGAATCCACCAACGACGATACGTTCTGTCGGTATACCGGCATCGACCTCATCTTGGATATACTTGTCGATGGTGCGAGCAGATTCGAGCATCCCATCACGGTCTTCATGCATATTTGCTAGATCCAAAGAGAGCAGGTCAAACCACCCAGGCATCACCATGCCTTGGTTGATAGTGATACTGCGGTTCGGGGCATCGGGAAGCAGCCATTTGACGTGGGACAGCTCGTCTTTGATCATATTTACGATCGAAAGCCAGCCACTGCCAGTGTCACCAAGACCCTATCAAGTGAAGATGGAAATGAGGAATACTGAAGAGACGTTAACCGCGAGGGAAGCATACATGCAAGAAGATGACTGTCGCAGTATGGGTTGCAGACGGTTTTACAATCTCGTAAGACCCTTTGATAACTCTAGTCGCCATGGTCAAGAGACAGAAATGCTGAGGAGGGTTCAACCGGGTTATCGGCGAAACGCGGCTGAATCAAAGATTGGTACAAATTTGGACATTCATTCTCTCCCATTCCGCATGCCTGCCAAGGCGAACAGATCAACAAGACTATTATCTGTTCGAAAATCACAAACAAGTAGCAGTTGTTGGTCTTGCTACGACGAAGGTTCTCCGGGGACCTGAGGTTGTGGGAAATCCCACCCAGTGAATAACAGCTGAAACATGACATGACAATGACAATGACAAAGCTAACCTTCTGTTCTGGACTCGGACTCGGATCACTGCTCAACGGCAAAAACACAGAAAATCAGTATACGTGGACATTGAGCTAGTTGTGACAGAAATGTGGGGAACATACAGGTACTGCTTGGAGTTTCCATTGACAACCTTGACATATACTTTCAAGAACTTGCCTTGGTGAAAGTCAGGTGAGTTGCCATCTCATTGTGAATCTATTCGCCGGGAACCTTCGAATTAGGGGTTGGTGCCACGGGAAGGTTTACATACCTTTTGGCCAGGATTTACGAGATAACACGACTCATGACTACCACAAGCGTGCTTTCCCAGGAGGCAACACATGGTCCAGCGCCGGCGACCACGAGGACCACTTTGCAGGTTCAATGTGTCATGTCATGTACTATGACTCGAACGAAGTCTGGCTGCAGCGGGGTCAGTGGGCTGTCGTCTATACTACCATAGGTCATGTTCAGATGCAGCGCTGGCCGAATCTTCAAATTCAACGTAGCTTTGGACCTGGCATTAGCAGTGAAACCTAAAATAGCGTATTCCTCGTAGCTAGCAGTAGTAGTTGCTCTTATATTACCTGTTTTGTACATACTCGCTGGTGACGTTGACAAGCACACGTGCAGCCGGCAAAGCACACCACAACGTTCTTGTTAGTAGCCCGCCCACTTAACTTTTTCCTCCTTTCGTCGAACCCTTTTTTTCTTCTTACTTTTCTACCTCTAGAGCCTCGGCGAGAGCGACATGGCTGATAGCAAGGACGATCTCTCCCAAACGGCTGATTCTTCGGTCGTCCTTGACGAGGACGCACCTGCTACTCCCATTTCACTCCCAGAAGAACCTGCTGATTCTGGAGAAGGCGGAAAGCTGAAGATGATTGTACAGCTCGTGAAGAAGTGTCTCGGTGTGAAAGACATCGCCGCGATGTGCGTGCACCCTCTTTCTCAGCCACTGGAATCACTGACCCACAGCTCCATGCAGGCGCTTGTCCCTTCCCGCTTCCTTGCTCGAACCGTTGCCAAACTTGGAGTATTGGCATTACCTTGATCGACCTGACCTATTCGCAGCGTACGTCCCGTGTCGGTGTTGTCTGTTCGTTAGCTCATGCCACTCCGCTCGTAGCATTAACGATTCGGATGATGCCTTTGAGCGCATGCTTGCTGCGGTGCGATTCACGTTTACCAAGGACCTCAAGTTTATTGTGCGTGGTTGCTGTCGTTTCATCACACCTCTGCCTCTGTGTTGACACTCGGCAATGCAGCATGGTAAAGTGTGCAAGCCGTACAACTCAGTTCTCGGAGAGCACTTCCGTGCACATTGGGACGTCCCCCCTGTACGATACTCTTCCGATCCGAGCCATCCCCCGATACCTGGAACGCATGCGACACAACCACCTTCCCCCCAGGTACCCACCACTGCCCTGCCATCCGAAACATTGAGCATCAAGAGTGGGCGAAGTGGACGTAGCTCCAAGAGCACTCGGAGTGGTCTCAGTCTTCTTTCCAAGGTCAAGGGTAGCCCCTCCACTGCCCCTACCTCTCCGCAGCCAAACGTCAATGCTGACATTGCCAGTCATATGTCTAGCCTCTCCCTCGGCGCAGGTGGTTCAGAGTCCGATTCGCTGCGTGTGGTGTACATCACTGAACAAGTCTCACACCATCCGCCCGTATCTGCATACTATGCTACCTGCCCTACTCGGTCTATCGAGATGACTGGGATTGACCAGATTTCCGCAAAGATCTCAGGTACCACGCTGCGCGTCTCGCCGGGAGCGTACAACAAGGGAATTTATATCAATATCACCGGTGGCCCAGGAGAAGGCGAGCAATACCACATAACGCACCCCGTCGCGAGCGTCAACGGGATTTTAAGGGGGAGCTTCTACATCACCGTCGCGGATTCCACGATTATCACATGCAGTGGCGGCAAGGGTGAAGAAAACTACCGTGCAGTGATAGAATACAAGGAGGAGGTGCGTTGATCGCTTGATCGGGGCAGGCGTTCCTAATTTAGCCGTAACCACGTACTTTAGTCATGGCTTGGGCGTGCCCATTTCCTCGTCGAAGGCGTTATCCACACCTACGACGAGGACGCGACGGAACACGAAGAGTGGACCAAGGTCAAGCACGTCCCTCAATCTCGCATCGTCGCCGTTTTCGATGGTTGTTGGCGAAATCGCATTCGGTGGCGACGGAACTCTTCGGGTTCCACCGTATCTATAGCATCGACAGCAGAGTTCTACACGTTGGTCGACCTTGAGAAACTATTCATCGTCCCCAAGGTCGTGCGTCCCCTGGAGAAGCAACACCCCAGGGAAAGCCGAAAGCTGTGGGAGAACGTTACTAGCAAACTCCTTAGCAAGGAATACGGGGATGCCACCAAGCACAAGCTTGCGCTAGAGCAGAAGCAGCGTGACGAAGCGAGCGAACGGAAACGGAAAGGCGAGGAGTAAGTGTCTGAGTAGCTCTGCGCGGTGCCGAAGTACGAGCCTGACGCGGACTGCAGGTTTATACCCGCATACTTTGAGAAGGACATTACTTTTGGCATACCCGTGCTGACAGAGGATGGCCGGAAAGCTGTAGAAGAAGAGCTCCGTGAACGCACTTCAGACACGATCTAGAGTGCGTTGGACTGACGAAAGCATTTTTTTCATGACCCTTGACGACCCCTTTCCTGTTTTCTTGAGCGGCTTCATTCTTCGCAGACCCAGATGCTTGAGACCGTGGTGCTGCTGAATTTAATTTCGGACATCTTTCGATGATATCCCTACACTAGATCTACAGTCACGAAATCAATGTTGATAAACCAGGTCTTCGGCTGACTTTGGCAAGCAAGTCGTGAATGAGTAAAGGAACAACATTCTACGATGATCCACCACGGTGTCCCTGAAAAGAAAGAACACAAGAGCGTATGGGGATATCTCGGTCACGGGGCCTTCTCTTGGCGACGACCGGGGTCAATACGCTCCTCGTCCTGAGGTATGTACGTCAGACGCAATCACGATGTGGCTAAACCTTGCGGATGCACTTGTACACATCGGGCTCTAACGATGTGACCATAGACTGGCAACATGGGTGAGGTCATCTGACGTTCAATCAGCCAGGCCCGGATCCGGACGTTAACACCGTCGGAATGGTTCGTACGGAAAAAATAGTGGTCACGTCCAGATTTGTATGTAGGACCCTCTAGGCACCTCCGACTTGGTCTCTACTTGCCATCGACAGGACAAACGTGCATGCGTCGCTGCCATCGAAGAGACCATACCACGCATGATCCCTCGCATCTCAGAGGCAACACGACCTCAAAGAGACAGACGATCACTTGTCAAGACGTGACGAGGGCATGCGGGGTTGTGGATCCACGTATACGCCACTGATTCTGATAATTTTTTTTTTCCACTGCAAATGATTTGAAATGTCAAAACCCAAGAGTTTCGTCTTTCAAGATCCGAGGGGGACGTAATCGTTATTTCCCCTTGGGCCTTTCCCCCTTGACCAACCCCTTCCCTCCCTGGAATTTCATAGGCATGCCCGAATATAGGCCCGAAACTTTGAACATGTTCAGCTGGTCATCGAGGCTGTGCGGCCGGAACTTGTCCTGTCTTGTCAATTTGGAGTGCCTTGCCAGTTTCGACACTGCTGACGTGGCGCTTCATAAGCCAAGACCGTGTCGGTGGTGAGGGTATGTATGGATATGTGTCCATGCCGGTGCTTTTGTCAGCGAAAGGATGACCGCAGGTCAAACCTTGCTCAGAGCCATCCAGGGTATGTCCCTACATTCTAAATACTATTGAAACGGCTAGATTAATCACTGCTGGGTACTACTTGGGAATCTAGAAGGGATGACAACATGCGTATGCGTGGCGCTCGACAGTCGCGTGACTGCCTTCAAAACAACAACCGCTTTCATCGCAGAACCTGTCAAGGACGTGGGGAGAATAGAGATAAGGAAGCGACGCACTTGTCGTGTAACACCTGCCTTTGAGTGCTAGATCATAGGTAGTGAGAAGAATAGCGACTCGGAAAACACTGGCCACGTTATAGAACTGATTTCTAACACCCTTGGTCGTAGATTGTGCAGTGAAAAAATGATGGCTCAACTGAGGGTCGAACTCAGGACCTTCTGTGTGTAAGACAGAAATCATAACCACTAGACCATTGAACCGGGCAGTTACAGGGGCTTTAAAGTATACCATATGGCTAAATCCCGTGTGCATGTAAGTCAACTTGGTTTGATCGGTTCCCGTGAAGCTTATCCTGCTCGTCCATCAAAAGGGTGCAGATAGACCGGCCAACACTACAAAGATCATATCTTATCACGAACGTTGGACTGCCAGTAGAATTAGCCGAGACGACTGTCTGTGTCAACTGAGCGTACATTTGGACATGTCCCTCCGAGATACGTGATCGGGCAGGTACACGTGGAACGACGTGGGGACAGACTCGCTAAGGGATATGGTAACGTCTGGCGGACGTTGGTCAAGCTCTTGCGTTTCCCCCCGAGTTTCCTCTTGCCAGCCTTTTTTTTCTGTCGTACATATCTGCAGCCTTTCCGTCTAGGCAGGGATCCGCTACCGCGTCTGATCCGCACTTCGGTACAAATTATTTCATTTCCTTTTTTTTTTACGGCGCGCTGACGGTACTGGTGGTTCTCCAAGGAAGACATGACGTTAACGCAAGCTTCGCGTCTGCTGGTTTGCGCCTGGTTTTCCTTCGCCACGTTAGTCGCAGCCAAAGGACATCGCAGCCACACTGGACATGAGGCGCGTCAAGGAACTATATCCGTCCAACCGGTTTCCACGCCGGGGCCCAGCCCAGTCGACTCAACTACATCCTCACAGACAACGACAACGCCGCCGCCGCCAACTACAACGATGTCTCCGGCGGCGACGACGACTTTGAGCCAGTCACCTGAACCCTTGTCGTCGGCAAATCCACCCACGTCCTCGGTCGATACCCCACCCCCAGTAACTGCAACTTCAGCTTCGCCTCAGCCTTCGCCTTCTTCCACTACACCTCAGGACTCGTCTTCTCCATCCACACCTCAGCCGTCGACTTCTCCCGCCAGCCTCGATTTTGCCGTTTCGAACATGACGACATGCACCACGACCTCCATTGCGTGGGAGTACAGCGGGAAGGATGGAGAATTACTCCTCTCGATTACCAATATCGGTGTATCCCAGGATAACACTGCCCTTGTCAAGAGGAAGAGCACGGTCAAAACAGTCCAGCAGCAGTTGGCGGACACCCGCACTTCTGCGCACTCTTGGACGTGGGACGGCGTCAATCTCCCCCAAGGCTGGTACCAGATCGAGGGTCTCGTACTCTCCACGCCCAACTTGTACAACAATTCGTCGCCGTTTTTCATCTCCAACGGAACGAATGTCTCCTGTTTGGTTGCTACGTCGACCCAGTCGTCGTCCATGGCGTCTGCTACCGCCACTTCCCCATCTTCTACTGGATCAAAATCAAACGTGAACGTGGGAGGCATTGTAGGGGGTATCATTGGAGGTGTTGCCGCTCTCTTCTTGGCCATCATTGCAGGGGTATGTTGGTCAAAGAGACGGCAAAGGGCGTTCGCTGCAGCTGCTGGAAACAAGGGGCGGCAGTGGGGTTCGCTCAAATCCAGTGTTTCGAGCATGCAGCCGGGAGACAGTGGGGCCGCTACCAATCCATTCCAGGACAATTCGGAGTTGACGGGGGCAGTACTTCACGATGCTGCGGGTGGGAATGAGAGAGTGTCCGCAATAACCACCCCTGGGGGCTTTGATGAGCACGAAGAGAAGCTTGTCTCTCCCATCTTGTATTCAGGGCTGAGCCCTTCTGACGCTCTCAACACTCCTCTCCATTACGACCGTCGCGCGTCAACATACTCATCCACGAACTCCATGCAAATTCCCACCACTGCCACTAGCGAAAACTTCCGAACCCGTGTCCCCTCAATCCAACAAACATCCACTCAAAGCCTAGAGAAGCAGGCGCAGCGGATCCGCTCTTCTATGGAAACCTCCAACCGACGCCGTGGTGAGCGTCTGTCGATCCCCAGCATACACTCTCCCGTCCTTGCTCAGTCCCCCGCACTCACCCAACCAACCGAAGAGTATCCTCTCACGCCCATGACGCCCACACCCGTCAACCGTACTGTCTCAGCTGGTGCCGCCTCCGTGATGGCACGGCGAGGGTCGCGAAAACCCGTTCCACAGTATGATTCTTCGACGATGGTCGAAAGCAGGCACACGGACTCGGTATCTACCCTTTCGGAGGGTCCCGAGTCTTCGCAATCCCACGGAACAGGGTTGGGGACGGGTGTGCACGGGACGCCATCGGATTCGATGCACAAGACGACCTTGGGGGATGGTCGCCCTGTGCACTTTCTGATGCCGGATATGCCATCCGCACAGCTGGACTGAGAGGCGGGCTGTACCTCCCTATCTCGTCCTTTTTTTTTTCTTTCAATTGCTCTCTTTTACTTTCTTCTTTCGTATCCAGTTCCGTTTGAATACGTCCTCCCCGATCGGGAAAAGAGGAAGGTTTGGGTCGTTGTGTGTTGTGCGCTATCTGCAGTTGACATATATCATGACGTCCCGGCAGATCCGGGACGTCCAGGAAGGGAAAAACGAGGGTCCACCTCTCGAAACCGTCCTCTGCTCCGGACCCAGACAGCACGATGATACACACCCAAACCACACGTTTGATCCATTGATCTTGTACATGGACGCTTTATTTCTAATCCTCATGTAGCTTATCGGCCCTTCTCTACCCCCCCTTTTTTTTTTCTTTCGCTCTCTTGCTCGGAACTAATATCCAGGAAAAACAAGGGACCCACGTGTTTTATTTGCTTGTTGTGGTTCTATTGTATGCACGGTAGGCTGTTTGTCAGATAACATCCCCACTAGCGGGTACTTATGTGCATATGTGTCGTACTATCATGGTCATGTTGTACGCTCGTACTTACGTCCTTGTGATGCGATTTAAACAATTAATCCACCTTCTCACGCACTGCCCATGTCATGTCATGCATATGTGTCATTCTGCCGTTGTATGTTTTCAGATTTGGTTCCGTTTTTCCGGGAAAGGGTGACGCCGTGGTCTCTCGTCCTCCGTTTTTTGCGCACCTCTGCTGTGCATGGACGTTGTAGTACGATGCGATACACGATACAGTTTATGTTTCGTCGATAGGAATGTTGCGGAAACCTTGAAGGAAACTGCCGGGTCGATACAATACCAGGACTCGAACGAGAACGCGCATAAAAGATTTGCGTGCATGGCAAGCCAATCATGGTGTACGACCCGCTCCCCAAAATAAGGAGCGCGCGGACGCGCGGCCGCTATCCGACTTGCTCGACCAACTCTCCCTCGCGTCGTCCCTCTAAAGCTTCACATATGTTCGTGTACCATGTATACGCGGAGAAACACGTGATGGAACGCATTGCACAGCATCATCCTCGGCGTCCGAGTCCCGGTACTTACTACTGGAGCTTTTTTCTTCAAGCTTCAAGGGGAGCCACCAGGACGACGACACGTACTCACTTGCGTGCGTGGCGTGCACGTGCACGGATGCATCGGTTCGTTCGCGTTGGAGCGACTTGCACGTTCGGGAGGATACGCGCATCGAGCTTCCGAGTCGGTTCTGTGGCACTGCTCATGTCCTTCCTTGACCTTGACCTCGACCTTCTTTCCCCGTTGCCTTCCCGCTGCCCCCGTTCCTGGGAGCTGACTCATGAGAGATCGGCCGACACGGACATCACCGGTCACTGTGAAAGAGAAAAAAAAAAGGTCCCGGATGGGAGGGGGAGACACGCAGTTTCCAAATTTCCAATCGCTCGACGCGTTTTTTTTTTTTTTTCTCGTCGTCCGACCAAGAGGTGATTGTGAATGCGATGCGATAGTTTCGGAGACATCGGAGGCTGCGGAACATGTACGATGTTTGATTGTGTGATTTTTTTTTTTCGTTTTCTTTTGTTTTCGTTTCGAGAATCGAACGCCACGACGGTATCGGTGATGGCCGTTTTTTTTTTTCTTCTTCTGTTGGTTAGCCCACCGTTTCTGTTCGGAACCTTGTCTCGAGCGCGGTGGGGCTCGGAGGGTCTTGTAGTCGGTTTCCCCGAGTACTGAGTCCTCGTTCCGCGGATTCAGTGATTTTTTTGTTTTGTTTTCCAAAGAGGACGTTTACCCCAACCAACCGAACGTGTCGTCGACGTTTGCGTGACGTTCACATGCGCGTCCAACATGTTCCAGGTAACGTGCCGTCCCTGACTGACAGGATGGAAAGAGAAAAGAAAAAAAAAAGGTACGACACGGTCAGCGTCCAGCGTAAATACCTCTCTTTCCGAACGAACGCCGTGACGGTGTCCTGAGAAAAAAAAGAAACCCCCGTTGCGCCAGTCCAAAAAGTTCAGCACGCATGGATCAAACCAACGATCACCATGTTTTGGTGCGTCGACAGCTTGGGAAAGACTCCAACACAAGCACACATTATTGAATGCGTCTTTTCGGCCGCTATGTACGACGAGCTTGTGCACGCTGCACAGGAGCACACCATCCTGCGTTCGCAGGTGGAAAATGATCGACGAGTTTTGCGCAAAATGCCGAAGCGAGGGCCTTCATTGGACAATGCGAGCTTCCCGTGTCAGGGATCGTAGATCCGGCTGCCAGTTGACAACAACCTTCCAGTGGGTCGATGCCATTCCGTGCTTCCTCATGTTCGCGTAGGAATGTATAACCACTATCACTTCTTGAAACTTTGGCAACCAATTCAAACATGCCACATAGTGTGCTGCCCGACAGACGAACGGAAATGTCCGTTGGTTCCAGGTTGGTTCCATCGCTGGTTGTGCGCGTTATGTCTCAGGAGCGGGGATCCCTGACGCGCGTCGTCCGCCTTTCGCGCCATTCCGTTTGAATTGGCACGGAAGGGGATCTGGAAATAAAATAACAAAAAAGAGGATGAATAGTGATGTTGACACTGTAACATCCACGGAGATGCGCAATGCGTCGGTTGTACGAGACAAATTACACACGGTAGCATTGATCCTAATCCTACGGTGAACGGCAGTCAAGAGTTGGGAGCCCAGGACAAGTAACATCGAACGCGATAAGGAGGGAGCGAGTGAAGAATCGAGATTCGGATACAACGACCGCCGGCAAGTCGCGAGCTCATTCTCACGACCATCCGTCAGGATTTCGGCGGCGCAAGGGCAAGGGTATCCATGGCGCATGCGGTTTAGAGTCGGTCGTGCCGTGCTTGCTCATACGTGGGTTCGTCAGGCCAACTTTGCGTATCTTGGCGAGTCTGCGGAAAGTGGAGATGAGACGGGTGGTTCGGACTCGGAAGCTATAGATAAGGTGCTTCGTCACCTCCAGAGACCAACCCAAGCAACCAGTGCCGCGATAGCGGATGAGGCAACTGACATTGCGGCGAATGCGTAAGGCATTTCCTCCATGTGGCTTTGTAACTTTACAAATTTGAATTCGAGTGGATTAGCCCGAAACAGAAAGGGCAAGTGGAAGTGGCAGTCACGTACGTTCATTCCGAACAACCCAGCAACAAGGGCTCCTGATCCAAGACCCATGGTTCCAATTGATACCTAATATGAATATTCCCAGTACAGAAATTGTTTTTGTGGAGAAAAAGAACCGACTTTAAGGTCCAAAGCCAGCAGCGCATTGCGGTTTGAGTCTAGAATGAGTTCGACGATTTCCTGGGTGGACTGAACATTGGCCTTTGGTGATGTCACTCAGCTGAATCGGTCGGCCATGCGAGGTTCACACACCTCGATATTTTCGGCCTCGTTGACTATCTCCTCGACTTGTTTGGAAAAGAATTCTAGCAAGACCTCTAGTTCGTCGTGCTCGCGCATGTCACGAGGAGCGCCATGCTTCTTATCGGTAAGATACATGGCATTCAAGTCTTCATCTATACTTGATATAAGAAAGTTGGCGCCAGCCTGCGATGATCAAAGACCAACCCTGTTCGAGAACCTCCTCTAGCGCTTCTTGAACCTAAACGGGATGATGAGACGGGGATAGGAGACTTGAAGAAGACAGATACCAAAGTTGCGCGATTTTTGAAGGCAGCGAGGCGTCTGGAGTAGTGGAGAAGACGTTTGAATTTGTCGTGGTTGATATCGTCTTCGAGTTCAGCCAACAAACCACCGACGAGATTCCGGATGAAGACCATTTCGGCTTCCAAGGCACTTAGAACGGAGAGAAGGATGGACTCTATCGCTCTGAGGGTTTATTGGATAAGGTTGGGGTTAGTAGGCTATTGACGAACCTGAATTCATAAGGAGAGCTGCTGCCACGGGCCTTGAGATTGTGCTGGGGAGAAGTGAGACTAGCAAAGGGAATCTATTGCCGCATAGAAGCCGTACCTCGAGGTGGTATAGAAATACGGAATGAAGCCTCGAGTCATTTGATCCGAAGGTGTCGAAGAGGACGACGGTATCGGCCTTGACGAGGGCTCTGATATGTAATATATTTATCTTGTGAAGGTGAGGGGATGTCAGGTTAGATGAGCGGCTGGCTAACCAGGATGGCCTCTTTACGGATGAGGATTGTGGGAACCAGGTTTGGTATACGGGAATCTATTTTGCGTAGGTCACGAGGCTTGATCATATACACGTCAACGGGAGTCAATTGTGACTTGACATACTTACGTTGAGACGGTGTTCATTGCATAAGTCCGACCTCTTGAACTGTCCTGAAACGCTCTTTACTGAACCTAGAGCGATGCGATTACGTCGTGAGAGGATGGTGGATGGGAAAAGAGTTCGAGACCTTGTTCGTCGATGATGGTGCCTAGAGAAGAGTTACGAAGGTGACGACGGGGAATGTGGGTCGCGTACAGCGTAACATGAGATCGGAGGGCAGCCTGTTCTTCATGATTTTTTCGAGGATGGCGGCTTTCGCGTCCTCCTCCGTCTTTGGAAGGGGTTTGGCATTGAGCAAGGCAGAATTCCAGGCGAGGCGACGTGCGAACAAGACTGGGCGGGGGGAGATGGACATTACATTGCGATAGTACATCAAGAAAGAAAAAAAAAGGACGAAAAATAAATAATAATAATTTCGAGATAATTCCATATTTGAAATATTGAAACATTGAAGGGTGGTTATACCCCGTGGGGTTTAAGGGGGGGGTCACCGAGTCCGATCGGTCTCCAGAAAGGGATCAGATGGGATGTTTGTCTCCTCGTCCCCTCACGGAACTAATTACTTTGCTCTACGCTTTATCTTGCCATGCTCTTGGCCCCGACTCATCCCCACGCACCGCTCTTTTTCCTCCAACTTGAATGTCTTCAGAAACAAGGAGACTCCTCGAGGCCGCGATGGCTCTCTCGCAGCTGCTCAGCATGCACGCCATCCCCCATGCCTTCCACGGAAGCATACTCACCGCTGTCATGTCGGACAGCCCCCGTTGCGACGTCTGTCTTCCCCCCGTCTCTGCCCCGCACCCGTCCTCACCCCCGCACAGGAGATATACTGTATCGTCGAGGGTGGGACATCTCACCCGTTCCGCCGCGTGCGTCAAGCCATCGCGAACAGCGAGTACTTTACCACAACACACTCTCCGTGGAGCAACCGGTACGCCCACCCCCAGCTCACACTCATCCTCCTTCTCAACCTCGTTCCACAGCTTGCACGCGACCTACCGTCGCCTCATACCCGCTATCGAAGTGCGTTTGTCCCTCTTGTCAGCGAGCGCAAGTGCCCATCCATTGTTCTAGATCGAAATCTTGCCTGCAGGCGAACATGGTCCCCGGCGACTAGATACCTCCACGACGATGAAGATAAAGGGTGTACCGTTTTTGACCCTCTCAGAGTTCGTCAGAGACAAACTTAAGGCTTGGGCAATGCAAGTCTCCTTCCATTTGGTCCCTTGGTCCCTTGGCTCATCAAAAACTCCACAGACGTGGCTCAGATCGCGATGCAAACGACATCGTGTATACCATCTGTCGATACTGGAACCGAGTCGACATCAATCGCGTCCCCGAACACGATATGAATCAGTTCGTCACTTGTCATCGAACGGCAGCCCTCTCATGGGCCGCCCTTAAACGAAAATATCGCATGTAACCCCACTTCACCCTTCAGCCTGAGACGACCACGAGCCTGCTGAAACTCTGGGCGTTGCCTCCGCGAGTGTGACAGGGTCACAGTGGTTGGTCGTTCCTATCTGATTTGATACCCATTTCAGAACGCCGATGCTACCGATGAGGTTCGCATTTTTATAAATCACCGCAATCCTGTACTCTATTACGCATAAGTATCTTTGGCAATCAACGTCTCCGTCTCCGTTGCCGTACCATTGGTCAACCATTGTTTATACTTTACTCTATTCCAATTCCCACCTTACGCCATCCCCCTGGCCTCCTGCCACTTGGGCTGGTGCGTCAAAAAACCCGACGGCTCGGATCCATCACCAACTCGGCACAACTTAACGTTTCGGCATGTGCAATTGAGTTTACGCGCTGGTCTTCCGGTACACATATCTGAGTGTCCTATTTCTATTTCCAGTCCACACATGCTCTTCTCGCCCACTCCACCTTCGTATGCTGGTGCGAACATAACGGACAGCTGCCGTCCACAACGGTACAACGAGCCTCGATAGCACATCAAACGCAATGGAGGACACCGTCTCGATTGCTCCTTGTCGTTATCGTTCCATCCGACAAACGCGAGGGAAGCTTGAGCGGGCGTAAATTAGCTTTGGGTTTGAGTTTGGAGGCGCAGTTTACTCGGAGACATTGTGGGGCGGCGCAACGTCGAGCCAACGGGCCAGGCATGTCCCCCCAAGTGCGTTCGTCGGACGCTGTGCGGGCGTCTTCGGGAGCGTGTGACGCAGCGGGGTGGGCAGGTAATCCCGACGAGCCCGGGGTGCAAAGGAATTCGATGTGCGTGCATGCGATGGCGTGAACAGATGGAGAGGACGTCTCAAAACTAACAATCCGCTTGCTGCCCGTGGCCCCTCACGCGCACGACCAGCATGAGATATCAGTTCATCATGACGCAGTGTCGGACGGTCATGATGAATGAAACCCGTGCACGCCATGATTCAGCATCGCCCCTACGAGCAGTGTGTCCTTGAAATAGACGTTCGATTACTCGACTTGTTCCGGGACCCTAGGACACGCACCTGGACACGAGGAGGGAAAAAAACGGATGGTGTCTTTGAGGGATATTCGCCAGCGCGACACATTTCAAGGAGTGCGGTGACTCGGATGCCTTCGCCGTGCCAAGATCCTTGCCTGGATCCTGGGCACCTGACACCGCATACGACGTATTGCTGGATTCAGTCATATGACTCACATCGGCCGACGCGATTTGGGTTTCAAGCTCTCGACAATGCCTAGGTCAGGTCAGGTCATATCTTGAGAGGACCCGATGAGTAGTCTCGGCGTAATGATAACGACAATGTCAATGGCGTCTAGCTTAGGGCGCAAGGTACAAACTGAGCCCACTGTCGCCATCCCCTCGGAATACATACCATATCTGCATGCCTCATACGATCAACGGCGTAAGTGCTTTCCGTACTCGAATCCCAATTGCAATGTCCACCATTTGTCTATCATGAACTGGTTCTGCTTCCGAAAGAGAGACATCTCTTCTGGACGACTTGAACCTCATATTTTGTCCATTCTTTGAGTTTTACTCGGTCGTCGCGCTCTTCATCAAGTACTGCACAACTTTCCCCGTATGTAACTGGGGTGGTCGCGTTGGCACTGCGAGTTGTCTTGTGTCTGCCTATGTACAATGTAGTCTGACGGGTTACGTAGTACTCTACGTGCCTTCAATGGGCTCTATTGCAGCCGAACCAGCGGCAGGTTGAACATCGACGCAACTCCCCACGGCCGACTACCACAGGCATGATCGACCGGATGCTAGCCAACTACCGTGACGAGCGACAGCGACAGCAACGCGTCGCTTTCAAGCGAGGACACATAGATCTACGGGGGACGCTTGCTTCGGATGCTTCCGTTCCGGTTCTCACATCGCGTTCAATTCCGACGAACACCAGCGCTGCGATCGCACACGTAACAACGTAGGACTCTACTGCACGTCACATATACATGAGAGCCCAGAAACGAACGAACAGCCCGACGATGCCATCGATAACCAACCATGATCAGAGTCCACTCAGGGTTTCCCGAAACATTCAGAGGGACTCTAGCATCAAAATGCATGAAGATCGGAATAGAAAAAAATGCTCAATACCATGCCTGTCGCCTGTGACAACATCCGTCGTCAGACATCGCGTAAATGGGATTTCCTGTCAACTAATATAATCCATCTTGCGGTGGACCAAGGATGGTACGTCTCGGATCTACTCGCATGATCTAAAACAGCACACAAGATGCTTGAGATACGTAGTAGACATCTTCACAAAGGTCACTCACATGGGGCCACCAATGTGGAAATCGACTCGTCTCCACAACATTTCATACTCCATGTTCGGTGTGTTCAGAGTTGGCAACGGTCCACGTACGCCCCAC
>JBBPLG010000381.1:0-24363 GCA_038089695.1 Xanthoconium separans | reverse complement strand
ACACTGAATGCTCTTTTTTTCTATCCAAATTTAATTGGGCCACCTATATATCCGATCTGGGGTCTAAGAGCGTAGGCCCATCGTCATAGTCTGTTCGATTTCACGTCTCCCTCGGCGATGCCATCCCGTGAATCGATAACGCACCAATGTTTTGGCGGGACAGTGTTTACGGTATTCACGGCACTATCTCGGTTTGACAGCACAACTTCTCAAATCCACACTGAGTGTGTCTAGGCCATGATGACACGACTCGAATACCGAGTTTCTTGATAGCACGCGTTCCGATTCCCCGTGCGCCTCTCCGAAACTAGTCTTAGTAAGTAGCATAATGGCAACAAACCCATCACGCCAACCGAAGCGAAAGGAAACCGAGGAACCGAGAAATTTTTTATTGATTGTCCCAGTGGTGCCGTGATTATTGAGTCTCATTGCTTCCCATGCGCCGCATCGGATCACATAACGTAGGTTGGATCTAACACCTTTTAGGCGCGCTTAACCCCAACAAACGTATAAAACTTCGCCTGCCAGGTGAGCTCCTCGTTTCCCTGCCCTCAGCAATGCGTTCATTACTCCTTCCATTCGTTCTGTTGTCTCTCAGTCTCTCTGCCTGCGCAGATCCAAGCCTCTCCAGTTGGACTGTGCATGAGCGACGCTCACACATCCCTTCGGGATGGACGCTAGCTCGCAAACACGATGCATCTGCCATTGTTCCCCTTCGTTTCGCCCTCACCCAGTCCAACCTTGAGAACCTTGATGAATACCTTTATGACGTATCTCATCCCGACTCTCCCAACTATGGAAAGCACTGGACGGATGAGCAAGTTGCCTCGACGTTCGCCCCAAGTCGCGAAACGGTTGACGCCGTTCGAAACTGGCTCATCGAGAGCGGTATCGGGTCGAACCGTATCAAGATATCCCCTTCTAGGGGTTGGCTTGAGTTCAAGGCGACCGTCCAGGAAGCCGAGGAGCTCTTGTACACAAGCTACAATGTGTACGAGCACGAGACCGGTACCAAGCAAGTCGGTAAGCGATGATATACTTTTGCGAGTGTAGCTTAGCTGATCTTGGGTCTTGTACAGCCTGCGAGAGCTACCATGTGCCTGAGCACTTGGCGCGGCACATTGACTTCGTGACACCTACGGTTCACTTTGATGCAAAACTATCCAAGCGTTCCGGTGGTGATAGTGGTGTATCGCTCAAGTCTGTCGGTCAACCTGGCAGTGGGAACGGTCCGAAGACGACTGGCTCACTGTTAGACCTGTCAGACCTGTTGAACTTGCTCTTACCTTCGCCACTCGCGAACTGTGATAAGAAAACTACCCCTGCGTGTTTGCGTGCGTTGTACGACTTCGAATATACCCCGGTCGCTGCATATAAGAATAGCTATGGTATTGGTGAGCATCTTTTTGTTGTCGCACATCCGCCATCTGAAGTTGCTCTAGTCGAGTATACCCCGCAGTCGTTCCGTCAGGATGATCTCAATATGTTTGCTAAACAGTTTGACCCAACTCTCAACGATGTCAGCCCTAAGACGGTGTTCATTGACGGAGGTATGTAAAACAGCTCAAGTTAGTGGTACTTGCTGAGCGCCTATACTTCACCTAGATGCCTTCAGTCCAATGGAATCATTCGATATCAACGGCGAATCCAATCTTGACCTTGAATATGGCATGAACCTCGTAACCTCGAAACAAAGTGTCACTTTGTACCAAGTTGGTGACCTGGTCGAAGGTCTGGACCTGGATTACATAACTATTACCCTCTGACCTAGAATGGACCTGCTACAGGTGCATCATTTAACAACTTTCTTGATGCGTTGGGCGGCGAGTATTGTACTTTCGAGGGTGGCGACGACCCAAGTCAGGATGGTGTTTACCCCGATAAGGCACCAGGTGGATACAAAGGTGAGAAACGCCTGCTTCGTGGCGATACCCCAGAACTGACTAGTCATTGACCAGGTCCCGATGCTTGTGGTACCGTCGGGCAGCCTGCCTATGTGATCTCCACCTCCTACGGATATAATGAGGCGGACTTGACACCTTTCTATGCGTCACGCCAGTGCGCAGAATATGGCAAACTCGGTCTAAAGGGTATTACCTTTTTGTTCAGTTCTGGTGATAATGGTGTTGCTGGTAACCAAGCGAAATGTCTGAACCCGGATGGTATTGTCCTTTCCCTATGGATTGACGTGTGTTTACTGAAGGATTCCGCGTAGGCAGTCAAACTCCGGATGGAAAAATTTTCAACCCCAGTTTCCCTCCGACGTGTCCCTACGTTACTGCCGTTGGCGCAACACAGGTCGTTTCCGGAAAAACTGTACGTGACCCCGAGAGCGCATGTGAACAAGTCATCCAATCTGGGGGTGGATTCAGCAACCAGTTCAAGATTCCCGATTACCAGAAGGAAGCGGTGAGCAAGTACTTGAAAGACTACCGTCCGACATACCCAGGCACCATCTGGAACTCTACTGGAATGGTAGGTTGAGTATTTTCTTTTCCAGCATGACTCGCTCATGATCCATTCGATCGGTTAGGTTCGTGCATACCCTGATCTTTCCGCAAACGGTGCCAACTACGTGGTCGCGGTAAGCGAGATAGCTTTGTACACTGTGATCATGTATGGTGACCTGTGCATTGTCAGATTGATGGCAAATTTTCCCTTGTGTACGGAACTTCTGCTGCCGCGCCTGTGGTAGGAGCTATGCTCACGATGATAAACGATGCTCGTCTCGCGATGGGAAAGAAAACCATCGGTTTCATCAACCCTGTTGTGAGTGTTTTCTTTTGTTTTAGCTTCAAATGCGAGCAGCTTTGTTGATACTTTGACAGATCTACAAATTCGCTGAGAAATTCAATGATATCACCAACGGTACAAACCCTGGCTGTGGAACTGCTGGCTTCAACACGAGCCCTGGTTGGGACCCCGTGACGGGCCTTGGCACACCCAACTTCGCTAAACTTCTTGAGGTGTGGATACACATGCCTTGAATGCTACATTTACCGCAGAGACAATGGACTCTTTCAAACGACACCATACAGTGACTTGTTGGAGTTGCGAAGGAACATTACATACCATATCATTTGGAATAATGTCCCGGACCATCTCTTCGGACTTTGGCATGCTTTGATCTTGTTTTTTTTCTCTGGTGGAGGTTGATTTCTATATTCGTGGCCTACATACTATCATCTGATCAATGACAAACCCACATGGCCCTACTCTGGTGTTGTGTTTTGTGGGATTTAAATAAGTGCTGTCGGTCGGTCAAATGTTTCGGTTGGTGGTTGTCATCTGACGTAGCGGATACGTACTTGCTTGATAGCATCATGATCAAGCGTACCATCAAAACAAGTTGATGTCGGTAATCTAACTCGTTCCCCACCACTTCTCATCGCTGGCAAAATGACTCACATTCCATGGGACCACATGCAATCAGACCACCCGAGATGAATTCATTCTAGCCTGAGGGTTCTGACTGATCGAACCCGTATACCCATTGTTCCGTTGAATCGTCGGTTGGGCCGCATCATCACTGTAATGTCGTCAGTGTCACGGCAGACATACCTCCCTCGTGTCCAACCTAAACCTAAACCTGATGTAGACTTGCGACGAACGAAAACAGATACTATGTACTTCCCGAGAGTTCACACGCACATGCGGTCTAGCCTTTGACCGTCCTGTCCTAATCGTAGTCGATCGGACTGCATACATCCAGATTAGAGTTCTGTATACTTTCAAGTTTTGGTATCGAGCTTAGCTGCCATGGAGTTTATGTACATCTTTGGACTACCTATCCTGAGTGTTTGAAGATCGAGACGCTAGTTAACATAGCTTGTTAGATCCTTTCGTGTATTTCTTGCCGGTGGCAATGTGTTTGCTGGACGAGATTTCCCATTTACACATCCCACTTTGGAATTGGGAGTCGAGGAGGGAGTCTGGTACGCCAAGGTGCTTCCTTGGGTTTATCTTGCCGAGGTGCAGGGGGCGGTAAGGCTTGTGGGGTCTTCGCTGCATCAGTCGCTTTCGACGCGTTCCGCCCGGGTTGAACACCAATCTTCTGTTCGTGTGTCTCTTGCGGCAGGCTGAGGGCCTGCGCGGCGGGCGACGCTGGTGGCGACAGTCGAATGGAGGGAGAGCGGGGGATAATCTCGTCAAAGAGCTTCTCGATGCTCGAACCACTCTTCTTGGTTTGGTTGTTTTCGGTAGTGTAAAGAGGGGATACAAGTGGTTGATGTTGAAACCAAGATGGGCTCTAAGGTGCACGTCAATGATAGCTATACAACGGGCCTAGGGGTACTCACATCTGCAAAGGGCCGGGGGCTTCCTGGCCAACGCTCATCGGGGTCCAACCCCCCCGTATGAGGTAGTGAGTCTGGGATATAAGTGTAACTCAGTCGACGTCTGGGTATGGGTGGCCGTCGCACTTTCAGGCGGAGGCGAAGCGGGGGGTGTCTCGCCTGTAAGGGACTGAAACTGCGATGTGTAGGTGAAGGCAAGGGAGGTACTATGACTTCGCCAAGCGAGACGTCGCCATAGGCGGTGAGGGTGTATTCATCCTCGACAACTCTGCTTTGTGGCATGGCATCGTAGTCGTAGTCGATGGTTGATTGGAGGTGTATCGTCGGGGGAGGAGTATGTGGCATTGATGCTGATTCAGAAAACAAGTATTCAGGCTGTTGGGTTAGCGCGCATGTGTTCATTGGACGCGTTTTCTTCGGAGCTGGAGTATCCTATTGACTCGTCAGGATCAGCGAAGAAAATGGGGCTTGCGATACGCACTGGGATTGCCTGTATGGGGGGAGCTAATGTTGATCGGGTAGGCATGATCGATGATGGAGTTGGGAAGGTGATTCTGCTAATTCAGCCCCACTAGGTTTTTATACCTGTGGAGCTGTTGTGGACACGGGCATTGTCCACACTACGGCGCGGGTCCACTGCTCTCCACCACCGCTTATGAGGACCTGTCTAAGCATGAATAGCACCCCATTTTGGCATGGTCCGTCAACGTATTCATGACATTCAATGGGTTCGGTTCTAAGCCGATGAGGTTATAATCTGAGACCTGAAACAATTGATTAGCCAAGTATCCGGATAGCTTCGTCAAAGCAACTGCACTTAAACAAGTCATTCAGGGTGTCTAAACAGAGCGGGCAAAGCGCAGTAGCTTTTGTATGGTCATCTCGGAAGTTCTAGGGGACAATAGCAAACAGAAGCAAACAACGCTGTGCTAACTTACAGGGGTTGTTTCCAACCATACGCTCGTACGGGTGCACCGTCCGCGTCGTGCACGCTCAGCGGCATCAGACTAACCCATGTCTCCTCTTCCTCACCACTCCCGACCAACTCTCCAAGTCCTCTCAGGTTCTCGCAAATGAGCACTCCACGACCAAGCAACGTCTCATGCATCCCCCACCCGTCCTTTGTCTCCGCGTTCGCGTCCGCCGGCGTTTCGTCTGGGTTGAGCACGTCCACACCGACGATCTTGGCGCCAAGACCGTGCAGCGCCATCGCAACGTCCCGTGCGAAGTAGGGGTGTGAAAAGTATGTGGGCGTACTCCAGTGGACGTCCCAGCCCGTCCAGAGCAAGACAATGTCTGCCTTGCCGTCTGTGCGTGATCCGATGCGTGACAGCGCGCTTACGCCCTTGGTATTCTCGCTTGTCATGTCCGCCCAACTGATCTTGCGCCGATCCCGTGCGAGGTGACGGACGTCCAGGATAGCAGCCCGTCCAACGAACTGCTCCAGGGGGATCTCGTGCAATTTCGAACCGGACGGGAAGAAGTGGAAGGGTGCATCGATGTGTGTACCCGTGTGTGTACCAAGGGAGAGTGAATGGACACGGACAACCATTTGAGAGTCGGTCTCGTTGCTGGTCCCTCCAACCCGGGCAGAGCCTGCAGCGATGAGAGGAAAGGAGCATACGGAACTCATTTTAAATCCAGGATCTCCTGGGTAGCATGGTACTGGCTCGACTAGCGGATGAGAGAGATCGATTATCGTGCAAGGCTCCATGGTGGCGCTGATACAGACCAGAAAGAGATAAACCAAATCGCACGTAAATCACTCTACTATATATTACTCTGCATCTTCCTCGATAGCCTGGTTCGCAGCGTCATGATCAGCCTGCTTGACCCAATCAGTCTCTCTAACGCCAAACTCCATCGGGATGATAACACAGTTGAGGGTGACCATTGTAAGTCCATAGGGCTTACGAATCCGCGATTCCCATCCTTCAGGAAGCCGTTCCTCCAACAAAACCACCCGAAGGTCGTCGACCCGACCACCAAAAATAGTCAACATTGTCGACGCACTGCGCATGTCAAAGTATATGAACGTCATGTGTCATAAAAGAAGAAATAGATGCCATACGACGTACTTGGCACAGCCAAAGACTCTATGTGTAAACTGGAGCTTGTACTCCTTGTTCGCTGCCCTGGATTCTGCCCGGCGCTTGCCCAGGATGCGGGACAGATCTTTGTTTGTAAGAAGCGAGTTTCCGGAGGCGTCTTTTCCTGTAGCAAACAACAAGAGTTCTTCAACGAAGGGTGCATGTGGCGCAGACTGATCCGGCTGCAACGCCGCGTCAAGTCCTAATAGAGGGAGGTAAACGATCACATTAGCTGAGTAGTGGAGTGGTACGTACGGGTGATCGACGCGTCATGTTCTATTCCGTTGTGCAAATCAAGCTCTTCCAAATCAAACGTATCTCTATTGTAGTTTCTGTTGAGCATGCGCGCAGCGTAGTGGCACGCAAAGTAGCAAAACGAAGGGCTAAAGTTGTACGTCGAACGAAGATGCTTTGGGGCGTCGGTGAACTTGATGGCTCTTCCGTTGCGTGGAAAGATTCCTATGTCAAAAGAGAGACGCGCTGAATATCGCGTCGATCGTCTCAAAGTGTAGACATACCATGGTTAGCCAATGCGTTCAAGGCAGGGCAGCTGCATCGACTGTCACGTTCCTGCGGCGGCTTGTACTCGGGCCAATATCCTCCGTAGCCAGGGTGACCGTGAGGGATGACCTTTCCGACAGGACGGCTAAAGCTAACAAGGTTGGCTAATGTCAAAAAGACATCGCAAGTCAAAACGCTTGCATCGTAGAGCGCATTGGTGATGGGAGCGAGGAACGTCATTCTGCAGTAGGGATGGGGGAGGAATCATACTAGAGTACCCCGACGGGCAGTTCTGATAAAGGCGGGGAACTCGTGCAAGTAGGACAACGGCGTGACCAAGTTCGAAGATGTCAGCCGCGAGGCACAACTGAAACTTTGAAGGCATGAGTCAAATTTGCCGAATGATACAACATCACCGCCCCCGTGTTGTTCGCCACCGCCAGTTATGGCAGGGTAATTGGGGCTTGTGAATCCACTACCACGTTCTCCGTCGACCAGGAAGCACGGCAGATTACCAATGCTAGCAGTCTGGCTGAGGAGGAAATTGATTAACTGTCACGGATTGTGCATTATTACGCCCCATTAATACTTATTCAAACGTTCGGTACGGTGCCAAGTCGGGCCAACCACCACGAATCCACGCTGAACACGGACATGACACCGGCGTCGATCATCTCCTCTTCTTGTACGGGGGTGCCACTTGGTCCTAAATTTTGACGAGATGGATGATAGATGGTCAGATGTGTTTAGATGGGATGTAGAAGCGCCGAACGGGCCCCAGAATGCGAAGACATGGAATGGCAGTGAATCCCTCAAAAATCATCCGGGAAGTTGTACGCCGAGTTCACAGACTTGCTAAGAAGGCTCCAGTGATGGTTGCGGCTCAATTAGATCGTATTACCTCTCTGGTTGTCATTTCTGAGAATCTTGGACGCCATGATGACTTCGCCGATTTCGAAAGCCTGGGTAGGTCAGAAAATACCTGTTGTGGAGATCCGAAACGTTAATTCGTCAGGTTGTGTGGAATCTGGATCTACTCAACCTTCCAATGCAAGCGCCGCGGTTATGCGACTCTGCCAAGCCCGGGTTCCCTCGAGCTGTTGTCGTGACCCTCGGGGAACGCGGCAACGAATGGTCGGTTCGATCAAACGCGTGGTCGCTACAGCCTGTGTTTGGGGGCACTGCGCCGTTTAGGATGCAGGCGTCACAGTAGTCCACCATCATCATGGGATGCAAATTCGGACGCGCAAAAAGTTGAAGTCTAATGTCAAACTTGAAGGGAAAATATGTCTGACCACGTGGAAGGTTGAACTTGAAGCACATGTCAAGGAGCATGTACCGCATCGTTTGTTTCACCATTCGTACACTCTTCTACCTTCACCATAACGACATGAATACGGTCGACCCAGCTCAAAGCATTAGGTATTGTATATCGGCCATCACGATCACGCTGGGAACGTGCTGAACGTGCTTCTTAGGGCAAAAATCATCATTGTCAAAGGTGGGGGATTCAGCGTCAATTGTCTATCGGACTAAGATAGCTTCCCTTCAGACATCGAACTTCGCACTCAGGCACGACGCAAGCTCCCGGCTGCTAGGCAATTCTATGTCGAGGTTTCTGTAGGCGGCATCATACGAATCACGGATGGCGCAAAGGAGTCACAGAATCGCACCTATTGGGACAAAAAGTTTTACTTGTGCGTATCTGTCCCTTGCTGTATACCAAGATCATTGAACCTTGCTAGTGACGGGGATGATCGTTCCGTCCTCCTCATAAACGTTCATCGGAAACACCGTATCGGGAAGGATGAATTGGTTGGGAGTCTCACCGACACGATTTGCGGGGCGTTGGGAAAATTGAAGGATGGGGGTACGATAACATTCTATATACCATTTTATACTGACGCAAGTTCTGCCATCAAAGTACTTGAAGAGACTCTCAGCAAGGTCACCTCCGACGGGTCCGGTCTTCCGGAGATCACTCTCAAGTTTGCGCTGACTGCCGAGCCGCGGGGAAAGTCTAATGTAGAACAGCTTCAAGCTAAAGAGTCCGTCAATGTGGCGACCGAAGCGATCAACCCACTCAGCACCACCCCCGCAGTTGCCAGCCTCTTGAGCTCAGCGGTCGACGCAAGTTCAAACATCGCGACCGAGGTACAGACTTTCGAGACTACATGGAGCGTTTTGTTGCAGAGGGTGGAACTCTTTAACAAGATTGTAGCCGATATCGCACAGGTATGGTTTTCAGAGTCTCGACACTTTCTTGGTCTGAAGGTCATAAAGATCCACCCATATACTTCACTGGCTTGGTCTGTCATATCAGCTGCGAATCAGGTCTGTCAGAATCCCGATGCCTGTGTCATCACTGATCGTCCAATGTTTCACCCAGGTGCTCGTAAATCAGAAAAATCGCGACGAAAAGATCGTCCGCTTAGCAGGCGCAATGAGCGACGTCTTTGCGTTCGTTGACGATGCCGAGCCTTTGAAGGCAATCAAGGCACATATGAAGACCATCACGCTTCTGATCCAGCAGGTGACAGAATGCGGGTACTTTATCACTGAATACGCCAAACAAAAGAGCTTCTGTCAGTCACTACCAACTTTATGATGACTGCCTCTGACTTTTTTTCTAGGGCTCCGGACAGCAAAATACACGATATCTGACATCGATACCAGGGTCGCCGACTATGAGAACAAGCTCCGAGAACTCAAAGGCGCATTTTTGGATGGCATTACCGTGCAGACGGGGATAATCGTCGTTCGTATGATGAATCTCTTGCAGCCCATCGGTATGTCCGAAGTCTTCATGACCTGGTCAGTCGCTCACGGAGACGAAGTACAGCGGAATCCATCGACCTGAACGATATGCCGTACGCGCCTGGTACTAGGTATGCACAGGAGAAGGGATGCCTACCAGGAACCCGCGAGTCCTTGCTGCGCGAGATCTGTGGCGTTCTCAATAATTCCGAGGTAGACGCTCCACGGGTTTGCCTTCTCACCGGCGTTGCTGGGTCGGGGAAATCTGCGGTTGCTCACTCGATTGCTCGACTGTACGATGGCCAAAAAAGGCTGGGGTCATCTTACTGCTTTTCCAGTACCAACATTGCCAGACGGAGTCCGCAGAACCTCTTCAGCACTATCGCGCGCGACCTTGCGGACCACAATCCCCAATTCAAGACCTCCCTTTGGGGGGTCGTGAAGGATGATCGAGCGCTTCGCATGTCGCAGTCACCGTTTGAGCAAGTCGAAAAGCTTATCATTGAACCTAGCAAGAACCTTGACGTTATCGGGCCTTTGGTCATCGTTATCGACGCCCTTGATGAAAGTGGCGATCGAGCCAGTCGTCGACAACTTCTACGTGTCATCTCCAACCATATAGCCGACAATTCATTTCCTTCCAATCTTCGTTTCCTCATCACTGCTCGCCCCGAAAGCGACATCCTTACTGCCCTTCCATCTGGCCCTCACATGTTCCATAAACAAATTGGTGATGTCCCCCGGCATGTAGTTGACGAAGATATCGAGAAATTCATCCATCATTCGCTTCATCAATATACCGAACTCGAGTCTTCTTGGCCAGACCGGGAGTGGTGTCGACTACTCGTATATCATTCCCAACAACTCTTCCAGTGGGCATCCACTGCGTGTAACTTCATCGAAGGGGACGGTACTACTGGCTTCGACCCAAGCGAGCGGTTTGACAGACTCCTGCGGAGCGCTAACGCTGATGGTGGTCACTCGTTGGATAACTTGTACCAGACCATGTTAAGTCAGCTGTTCACCTTGGACGATGCTCGAGAGCGTTTCCGAACGGTGATGGCCATGGTACTCTCACTCAACGAGCCATTACCTCTCTCCTCCCTTTCAGCTCTTCTTGGCAGAGATCTGAACGTTCGCGCTATCATAAACCCCATGGGATCCCTGCTGGATGGAGTGCTTGATGAAGAGAAGCCTATCCGTCCCCTCCACACCTCTTTCCGTGACTTTCTGTTGGATAAAGCTCGCAGCTCTGTCTTTCATGTCCCCATCCATTCCCAACATTCTCTTCATGTTGGACAAGCATTGCTTGCATGCATGCAAAATATGCTTAGGTTCAACATCTGTAACCTCGAGGACTCTCGAATCTTGAATGCTGCTGTTCCTGGTCTACCAAGCCGGGTGAACAAGGCAATTCCTCCCCACCTGGCATACTCATGTCAATACTGGATGCACCACTTGCAACATGCTGACTGCACTCTGGGCCTTTTGAATGAGGTCACTGTCTTTTTCAAAAGCTTCTTTCCCTACTGGCTTGAAGCCATAAGCCTTCTCTCCCTTTCTTCACCACTCCCAACCATCTTGTCTGCCCTAGAGACCTGCACCACCCTCAAGAAATGGGCCAAGGTATGATCAATAGTAATTGCTGGTGGTAGATGTTGAAGATGCTACTAGGACCATGAGATTGCCACACTGGCATCAGAGGCATTCCACTTCATCCAAGTGTTTGCTCCTGTCCTCAGAGAATCTACTCCCCACCTCTATCTATCAGCCATCCCCCAGACTCCATCCAACTCTCCACTTTTGCAAATTTGGGTTGACCACCTCCACAAATTTGTCTCTTTCCACTCAGAACATCCAACTAGTTGGATGGCAGAGGTTCATACCTTGCATGGGCATGTGCACTGGGTTACATCTGTTGCCTACTTATCCAAAGGCACCCACATTGTTTCTGGCTCTTGGGATAGGACTATCAGGGTTTGGAATGCAACCACTGGACAATGTGTGGCAGGTCCATTGCTAGGACACACAAGATCTGTTACCTCTGTTGCCTGTTCACCAGATGGTGCTTACATTGTTTCTGGCTCTGAGGACAAAACCATAAGGCTTTGGAGTGCAACCACTGGCCAGTGCATAGCAGATCCATTCCTGGGGCACACAGATGGTGTTAAATCTGTTGCCTATTCACCTGATGGTACCCTTATTGTATCTGGCTCAAGGGACAAGACCATTAGGGTTTGGAATGCAGCTACTGGTCAGCCTGCCACAGATCCCCTTCAAGGGCACACACATTCTGTCACTGCTATTGCATATTCACCTGATGGTATCCATATTGTCTCTGGCTCAGATGACAAGACCATCAGAGTTTGGAATGCAACCACTGGTCAGTCTGTTGTAGATCCATTTCAGAAACATACAGGGTCTATCACCTCTGTTGCCTACTCACCTGATGGCAATTACATTGTCTCTGGCTCAGAAGATGGTACCCTTTGTGTTTGGAATGCTACCACTGGTCAGTCTGTTGTTGGTCCATTGAGAGGGCACAACAGATATGTCACCTCTGTTTCCTATTCACCTGATGGTACTCAAATTGTCTCTGGTTCCTGGGATAATGCCATTAGGATTTGGGATTCAAGTACTGGTCAACTTGTTGCAGGTCCACTTGAAGGGCACACAGATTCTGTCACCTCTGTTGCCTATTCACCTGATGGTGCACACATTGTCTCTGCATCTTGGGATGAGACCATCAGAGTTTGGAATACAAGCTGTGATCAGTCTGTGGATGAGCCATTTGGAGGAAACAAGAATGCTGTTGCATCTGCTGCTTATTCACCTGATGGTGTCCATATTGTTTCTGGTTCTAGGAACCCAGCCATTAGGATCTGGAATACAGTCACTGGCAGATGTATGGTGGGGTCCTTGGAGGGGCATCCAGAGGATACCAACTCAGTTGCCTACTCACCCAATGGCAGCCATATTGTCTCTGGCTCTGATGACAAGAGTGCTAGGGTTTGGGATGCAACCACTGGCCAGTGTGTAGCAGGTCCATTTCAAGGCCATACAAGATCTGTTACCACTGTGGCATATTCAGCTGATGGCAACCATATTGTCTCTGGTTCTTGGGACAAAACCATCAGGATCTGGAATGCAGCCACTGGTCAGTGCATAGCAGGTCCATTTCAGGGGCATACAAGGGTTGTTGTTTCTGTTGCCTGTTCACCAGATGGCATTCATATTGTCTCTGGTTCTTGGGACAACACTGTTAGACTTTGGGATACAACCACTGGCCAGTGTTTGATGAAACCTTTTGAAGGGCACACAGATAGTGTCACCTCTGTTGCCTACTCACCCAGTGGGATTCATATTGTCTCTGGTTCAAGGGACAAAACCATCAGAGTCTGGAGTGCAACTACTGGCCAGTGTGTGGCAGGTCCTTTCAAGCTGCACACAGGTTGGGTCACCTCTGTTGCTTATTCCCCTGATGGTACCCATGTTGTTTCTGGCTCTTTGGACAACACCATTAGAATCTGGAATGCAACCACTGGTCAGTGTGTGGCAGGTCCATTCCAAGGCCACACAAATGGTATCAACTGTGTTGCCTATTCATCTGATGGAAAGTTTATTGTTTCTGGGTCCCAAGATGGTCTCATCAAAGTATGGAAGGTACAGGATCTTGTTTCTTTTGGTGATTTACATCCAAAAGATAACTGGATTCAGTCTTCTAATGGTGCTTACTTTGGCTGGATTGCTCCTTGGAATAGAAGTGCATTTTACCTTCCTGTCCATTCTCTTGTAATATCCACCCATGGGATCTGCAACATTGACATTGATAGTTCCTTGTTTGGGGAGTCTTGGGCCTCTTGTTGGAACTGATCTTTGATTCTGTTTAAATACCATTCAATTTTTCTCCCATCCTTTAGGATAGAACATAGTGTGTAGTTGAATAGCATGATCTTTGTGGATTCACAGCTCAATATTTCCTATTTCTACACAACTAACAATGCAGCCCCAACTCGAACTGCTGGAAGACTGATGACCAACAATCTACATAATCACTAGATGTCTGATATAGTAACGTACACGATGGTCCAACTCGATGTAGTAGGGTGGTGGCGGTTGGACGAGCACGGCCGCGCCATTGACATAGTCCCCACGTCCGCTGTCGTCGTTGTGAACAAGGTTGTGGTCCTGTTGAAAGTGGTCGCACATTGTTGCGACCTTGGTGGGCTGGTGGTGGTGGTATGGGGGGAGTGAACAAGCGTGTGCCTGCGTACAATGTAAGACGGGAAGGCAGAGCATCAACAAATGTGACAATAATGAGCAAAGATCAAGATGTAATAAAAAAAGGAACGTGCCAGTGTCGTCCACCAAAAGTAGTCAACACCTTCGACCATGGTGGGCTCAGAGACGGTCGCTTGTCGCTGTCTGGGTGCCTCGTCCCATCGCGAGCCACGCCGGGAGCTAGACTTGGACCGTTTCGTGCAGCTGCGAGCCGCCTTGTCGGACGTGGTGGGCCCGTTGCGTGTGGGCCACGCCTCGGTCAGCGAGGACGGTCGACCGAGAGGTATGCGAGCGGGGTTGTCTCGAAGCAGATCTGTCGTGTGAGCCCACATAAAACGACTTTCTTGATCGTCTCATATGAAAGGCACAACGGCCGTGGCCACGCTGCGACAGTCGGAGGGGAGCGACGCGAACACATCTTGCGGCTACGTCGTGTCGTCATGTGGTGGCAATGACGACGTGGCCATGATGTTGGGGACGCCCGGGCCGCGGTGGATGCGTCACCGCCGTCACTGCCGCCGTCGCGTGACGATCTGGTGGTGGTAATGCGTCATCATCAACGACGTGACCGGGCGTGGTGGTAATAGTGGTGCTACTGCGACTACGTCGTCGTCGTCGTGGAGGTGACACCGCGGTGGCTGGGTCATCGCCGTCGTTGACTGGGGGTGGTGGTGGTGGCAACACGCGGTCGAAAGTAAGCTGCTGATAGTCAACTTCCGGTTAGGAGAAGTCGTAGAGACGACGCCAGTAGTTCATGAAGCTGCGTGCAAGCTCATAGGAGATGACGGAACCGTCGAAGAGGGAGACCTAGAAGAGGGAAGCAGGGATGGGAGGAGCGAGAGGTCGAAGAACATCTTGCGGGTGAGCTGGACGACGAGAATGGGATGGAGCAGAGTCAAGACAGGTCGTGGTCACGGGCTGCGGGTTGGACGCGGGTTGGCAAAGCCCAACCCATACCTGATCTCTGACGTTGTCATAGCAGTAGCAGCAATGTTTTCGGAGTAGCCGGGAACTAGTCATAATGGATCAGACTCGGAAAATGAAGAATGGGAAGCTGGTCACCTTTGCCCATGCTTACCCGTAGTGTGTAACCCAGGTTGTGGTCTGAAATGGTCGCATCATTGCCGTTAGCGTATAGTTTGGATTTTGTGATGACTGGCGTATTTCACAACCAGAGACGCAGGCTGGCAACTTATTAGAGTTTGATCTCTAACCATCACTTGAAGCGAACGCGTCCTCGAAAACATGTCGACGCACGATCAACACCTCGCCGCACTCCAAACCGAAATCCAAACCCTCGAAGCCGAAAATGTCGCTCCCAAAGCATGGACCCTTCTCGGTGAAGCCTCCGCACGCACCCGCCCACGCGACTCTCTCCTGAACCACGACCTCGAATTCGACCGCACCGCCCGCGCCGTTCCCATCGTCACCGAAGCCGTCGTCGCCGCCCTCGAAGAACGCATCAAGGCGCGCATCAAAGAGGGCCGGTTCGACGACGTGGAGCGGCGCCGGCCCGTAGATGCGATGCCGTTTTTACCGTCGCGTATGGTGGAACTGCAGGACACCAAGTCGGCGCAGTCGTTGGCGCAGATATACGAGGGGGCCTACGTCGCGGCGCAGACAGGAACCTCGGTCGATGATCGGGATGGGCGGTTACAGCGGGAACACGACGAGATTACGCGCGTTTGGGAGGGGATTTGTGCCAAGCTGGATGCGCTGTGTAATGCACATTATGTGCCTAAGCCGGTATGTTTCCCTTTGAGGGTCTCCCTCTCCTCATCTTTGCTTTGGTAATGGCACTCATGGTGGGACAGCCGAAAGCGAGCATCACGACAGTGTCGGATATTCCAGCTGCATCGCTCGAGTCAGCACTCCCCTCCAGCCGATCGTTCGCGAGCATGCTCGCTCCGGAAGAAGTCCACGCCCCTACATCCTCTGCTGACGTCCGTGCCCGTAGCGAGTTCACTCCTGCAGAAAAACGCGCGCGACGCACCAAAGAGCGCAAAGCAAGAAAAAAAATGCGTGACGCGCTGAATAAGACTATGGACAAGTACAAAGCGAAGCACAGGGGCAACGTCAAGGAGGAAAAGGAGGCTGCGCTTAAGAGCCTCGTCAAATCTGGCAGAGGCGTCACGGTCGTCGGCAAGGGAGGAAAGATGCAAAAGATGGGTAAACCGGGACAGAAGAACAAGTGACGCGTAGATTTTTGTGGTGCGTCGCGTCAGACACTTGTCTGTTTTTCTTACGCTCAGACTGTTGTCAGCGACGATATTGTAGACATGACTCGAAAGACTTGTGGGGCGCGTCCCTCTCGAGGAAAAAAGGTTCCTTAGAAGTCGTCGGGTTGTTGGAGGGTATTGTGAACGCTATGACCCCCTCATCCAGCATACTGGTAACCTAAACCTAGGCGATTGCTTCAAGCGTACAGGAATACCTTCTACTACGACCCAAATGTATTAGGGAAGATTAGCCGGGAGTGAGGAATGTACGCTGCGGGTATCAAGATGGTGAAGTCTAGAACGGTGTTCATAACGTTTCGTGAGCTCGGTGTCCATGCGCAAGCAGTACAAGTGCGGAAAAGAAAGGACAGACCCAAGATCCTTTCACTGGCAGAATAACGAATGGTGTGGGATGCAGTCACCAGGACTTTGCTTGCGAGAGCGTATAATTAAATCTATCTCAACACAAGAGCGATTTTGTCCAGTGATATTCCTAACACCGACTCAAAACTTGATCGCCAGCGCCCAGTCCTTGGTAATCGCCGCCGCCGGATCCTTGACGATCACGACGCCTGCCTTGTCGCCATCACCCGCCTCATACGTCCATTCCAACGCCCGTGCACCCTCTACCAAGGACACCGACGCTGGGCGCGTGTCCACACCTACCACAATGACTCGCTCGACCCTCACCTCCGCCTCCTCCAACGCCTTCGCAAACGCGTTCTCAGGCACATACGACGGCGCCATATCAGGCACCACTGCTGCCCGATCCTCGCTCTGAATGACAATCTCTCGTTTCTTTTGACTGCTGATCGTCGAGGCTTGGAAGGTGCGCCAGACGAGCTCGCCCCGTTGGTATCCAAACCCTTCACCGTCGTCGAGGTAAAGTTCGCCTTTGGCATTGCCGTCGACGTCCAGCGCCACGCGCAGTGTGAAGGGGTCGTGTTTCATTAGAGCGGACGAGCGGCGAGGACGTTCGCGGGTGGCGAGGATGGACCCACCACGCATGAGCAGGGGAATTTGATGGAGTGCCGCCGGCATAGTAACCGTACGGCCAGTGTCTTTTGAGGTAGACGGACGATGAGCAATGTGAGAGAAGTAGTCATAATAGACTTGGGCATCAGATAGATAAAGAGAGGTAGACGTTGCCCCCCGCGTGGTTACAGGTTTGCACAAGAGACCAGAAGAACCAAGGTAGAACTGGTCATCCATTCCAAACCCTTGTTCGTCATTGGGGAATACGACATATTGAGGGCTACCCATCAGAACGTCCCATCAGCACTGAATTGTCTTTCAAACAACGATCACACCACGTACCGCAAAATAGGCATTCCCGTCAAGCTACTCTCTCTGAATGCAGTGTACCAGACCGGCAACATTGCATACCTCAACCTCAACATATCTTTGACCATGCCCTTGTAGGGCTCGTCCAATAGATACGGTTCGCGGCGCTTCGTGTCGATGTGCGCATGGGCTCGGAAGAAGGGGGAGAACACGCCCACGCCGTACCACCTGACAAGCATCTCGGGATCGGGATTACCGAAGAAGCCGCCGACGTCAGCTGGAGATGGGATTAGATATGAAGGTAAGATTTGGCACAACTCACATCCCGCAAACACCATGCCTGCCAGTCCATTTGAAAGAACCATCTTCACTCCCACTGCCATGTGTTCCCATGTACCGAGGTTGTCACCAGTCCACATCGCAGCAAAGCGTTGGGTACCGGCGTAATAGGCTCGAGTGAGCACAAAGGGACGTTTGGGAGGGTCAGAGCGTTGATAGAGGGCATTGTAAGTTTGGTTGGCCTGGAATGGCAAAAAGCAGTGAGGATAATCCGGCAGGTTAAGGGACTGACGTACGAAAAGCATGCCATTGATGTTGTGCACATCTCGGTGCTCCCATCCACCATAATGTACGTTGTCCCTTGGCATCGAAATTTCGGGGCCGTTGAATACAGACGGCTAGAGCGTCAGTCAGATGATTTCTTGGATTGAGATGAAACGGTGATGACCTCGTTCATGTCGTTCCAGATCCCCACGTTCTCCGAACTCTGCGTCCATGACCAAGAGCCATCAATGCTCTTAGTCTTGAAGAACTTGACCCACATATCCCAACTCTTAGGGTTGAAAAAGTCTATCCACGAAGAAGATCCAGGCCAGCACCATCTGTCAAGCATGATGTTAGCATAACGGAGAGACCTTTGAAGCGCGACATACCCCTCGTATTCACCTTCACCCGACTTGGGCTTAACGAGCACATCAAGATCAGATGCGATCTGGTAAACCGGGTATGTGGACTCGCGTTTGAGATGAGGGTCGACAATGACGACCATCTATGCGCGTCATTGTCACGGAAACACGTCAATGAAGCTCTCCAAATGGGACGCACCCTACGTTCGTTGGCTTCTACGTCCGCGATCATCTCCACTGGGTCAGGGAACGTTTTCTCGTCCCACATAAAGTACTTGTGCCCTTCGGAGTACTCGATATCGAGCCAGAAGACGTCGACAGGCATATCGTCCTCATCGAACCTCTTCTGCACGGATCTAATATCATCACTGCTGACATAGTTCCAGCGACATTGATGATACGCGAGGGAGTACATTGGGGGAAGCATGGGAGTGCCTGTCAGGCGGGCGTATTGAGAAAAGACCGAAGCAGGGTCGGGACCTGGGAGAATAAAGACGTCGAGAATGCCAGACTCAGAAATCCAGTGAGTCTCGGTGCCATCGTTGTTTTTTCCCACATCGATCCAGGTATCACTTCCAATGGCATTGAAGACAGCGACGGTGCCTTTTTTTCCATGAGCGTGCATCAAGGGGACAGTGCCATAGAGAGCTACGGGAGAATCTGCAAGATACTCGAACACGTCAGAGTTGTAGAGTCTGTAGGGGTCTGTGTAGGTTGCGTCGGGACCGGTGGTGGAAGGGAGGGACATGCTGGTAGCATGTTCGGGGATACCATAGACATGTGGGTGGTTGGGGAATGTGATGTCGAGCGAGAGGGATTCAGGCCCTTTGAAATGATGAAATAAGCTCGAAGATTCGACACGAGCCGTAAATATGTTACCTTTGGGTTTTGAATCTGTCCAAGTCGACCAGATCTCTTCCCACCAAGCGTCCTGCACCTCGCCCTCAAACCAGGCAGCAGAATTGACCTGTAATGGGACTTGTTCGGCTTCCGCACCGTCAATCTGAGGAGGCTGTTTTGTTCTAAAGTGCTCCATGTGAAGCAAACCACGACCGTTGAGGACGACTTGTTCCACGCCGTTCATGTACGTGATGACCTTGAGAGGGTTGTACTGCACGGCGACCTCAAAGGTCGTGTCTTGTGAACCATATCGTGTACGAGTCTCTTTTTCTCCAACAAGCCATCTGACACGGCTCGCTTTGCTCAAGGGCGGGTCGCTCACGAGTGCCCAAGAGGCAGCTTCGTTATAGTGTCTCCGCAGGCTCGCGACTTCGTCCATCTTGACACGTATGACACCATCTTCATGTGCTCTGACCTCGAGAGTAAACCGGATGTGTGGGTATATAGTCGACTTTACGGTTGCGGTAAAGAATGCGTCGGTGGGATCGCGAAGGATCGAGGAGGGGTCGATGTAGTACGGGGACTGCCAGGACTCAGCGGCAGCGCGTGCGCGCGCAGAGAGCGCACGGCCGCGGCGACAAAACCCGGACTGGTCGCAAGTTTTAAATGTATCGTGCTTGAATGCGAGTGTCGACATGGACATGAGGAGCGCGACGAGGAGCGACAACGACCGCATCGCCGTCGTCGTCGTCGTAAAGAATTGAGAAGGACACGACCGTTATGTGCGTACATAATACATTCTCACGCCTCGAATGCAACGGCCCGGATCGGTGCGCCGTCACACCCCCCAATCTTGATCGGCAGCAGACTCACTATCGGCCGGTCCATCCTCATGACCTCCTCGATCCCCCTCAAATTCTCGGCGATCACTCCGCCCTCGCGGAGAATCACTTCGTGCGCACTCACCCACCCCTCCGGTTCAACTTCACCGGCGACCAGCATCGCGTCCGGCCCAAGCGTGTCCACCCCGATCACCCGGACCCCCCTCTCCACCAGCTTTCGCGCCGCCTCCGTATCCAAGAACGGGTGGTCTCTGTACTTGTCCGTGCCCCAGTAGCGGGACCACCCCGTGCACAGAAGCACGATCACCCCCTCCCCCAGCTTCTCCTCATACCCCACCAGGTCCCCCCACTCGATCCTCTCCCGTGCTTCCTTGCCTCGCACGTCCACCACAATCGCCCGTCCAATTAACCGCTGCAGGTCCAGCTCGTGAATCGTCAAGCCGTCCGCGATAAAGTGCGATGGCGCATCGATGTGTGTGCCCGTGTGCGACCCGAGCGAGAGGGCGGTCACATTTTTCTTTTCCCCTATCTTGTATGACGAAAAGGATGGATGGCCAGGCCAGATAGACATCCCGGTCGCGTCGAGCGTATGCGAAAGGTCAATGATGCGGAACGCCATACCGATAGACGAGGTAAAGAGTTTGCACCGATTGGGAGCTCAGGTGAGTTTATATCTGGCTCGTGCCCGCAGCATGTGATCCAGGGACGACGGTTGCTCTTGTCCAGGTAAATCAAACCCTCCTCGACACTGGCGTCGTCATAGAATCCGCACGTGTTTCTCGTTCCTGTAGCTCCAACTTTCAGATGTTTCCACTGCCCGGCCCGAATAACACCGTGTTTAGCAAAGCTCAACGTACACGACCTGTCAGACGTCGGTCACGATGCTCTGCTTCACCATGTGAATATTAGAGAGGCTCACCAGTTCTATATTCACACACAGATTCTAAGCCAAAATCAATCTCAAAAAACGAAGGGTGGCCGATGATGTCAACGACAGCAGAACCAAGTCAACGGTAAAGCAGAACCACGGCGCACGTCACGAAGACGAGCAAGCGTACAGGTATATGTAGTTCCTTAGGGCACATCCAAATCTGAGCACTGGCTATCAGCACGTTCAGCGGCCCGCCACCCTGCACCCACACAGTAATCATGGTGGCCGAATTGGTACGTGCATGATGAAGAGGTGGTCTGGAAACTCGCTCTTGATCCGATAGAACTACAAGGTCTCTTCATTAAACGAAGCAAGGCATACATAGCCGCGTGCTCGTGGAAGGCGGCTTTAGATGACGCACACAAGGTCGCAGGCAGGCTCCTGCCATGCTCACCAATCATCACCAGCTAGATCCAATGTCCCCACGGGGCTACGAGAGGAAACATGCGGCGTTACATGGCGCGAGGGATTATGAAAATATGATAAATGCATTCGAGATGATGCTCGCGAAGATATCGGAGTCGCCTGACTTGAAGATTCGTGGTAAGGGTGCCGACTTCATGCTCGCGTTCATTGATTGATCCTTGTCTCCACTGGCGATGACGTAAACCCAAGAGAGTCAAGGTGTGCAAATGCTCGCTTGAAAGTCTTTGCTTCCCATACAAAGGTGTAGCCCCAGTATGTCCCCGCTGCAATCCATCTATCGTCTTTCGACACGACGAGGGAGGAGGCAGCCGATGCTTTCAGTGTTTTGATCTGTTTCCCGTTTTCAGTCTTCCATCTCGAATGTCCTTGTCGTCGCCGCTCACGAGATACTCGCCATTTGCCGAGAATGTTGCTGCCCATAATCGCGTATTGGCACTTATATCGAAGAACAAGAAATGGTCTTTCCCGGTGGTAAGCATAATTTCAGTAGTCATACGCACCGGTCATCGTGAAGCTATGATCATAGTCACGAAGAACCGTGGGTCATAATGTGGAAGGTGCATGACTGATGGCCCGGTAAGTAGTCATTCGACTGCTTTGCATTATGTATGCATCGATGTACTCCGAGGAAATATCGACGCCGCATCCCCAATCTTCGTTCTCGCTTGTCCAGCCGTGGAGTTCGCCTAAGTTTTGCTCCCCTGCGCAACATGCCACTGGACCCAATCAGGCAGATAACTCGCTGCCAATAAGCGGTTAGTATTCCAGTAGAGAAGATGTTCAATGGTGTCTGTGATGCATAACATCACTGCAAGATCAAAATTCCCATTTGACATTTGGCAAAACGTACACCTGTTTGGCTGCTTTACGCAACCATATCAGTGCATTTATACTTGGATGCTTGATCCCACGCGTTAGTATCGGAATTGATTGAACACGTCGTGTTCCCTCAGAACCAAATCAAACGCAGAGTGGGGAGAGAAACGAAAAAGTCGCCAATGAGCCCTGGCCCAGGAGTGCATGTGACATCAGTTGTCATTGTACTCATAGAACCCTTTTCCACTCTTTCTTCCTAACCACTGCGCATCGACCATGCGTTCAAGCAGCACCGAAGGCCGGTATTTTGAATCGGCGGTGCCCGTGTAGAGGGTCTGTTGTATCGAAAGACATGTATCGAGACCAATGCTACAAGTGGAGTTAGCAACCTTTGCGAACACATATTCTTATCATTGGGTGACTCACAAGTCGGCTGTGAAATGAAATCATGAACCTCAGCTTGAGGTCAAGACACCAACGAATACTTACCAAGCTGCAGAGGACCCATCGGATGGGCCATGCCCAGTCTAAACGTCTTGTCAATGTCATCTCGCGTTGCAACACCCTATGAAGAATAAAGTGGGCCAGCTTCCCCTCCACGCGAAACTTCCAGGACATACCTTTTCTAGACACATGATCGCCTCGTTAATGAAAGGCATCAAGAGCGCATTGGAGACGAAACCGGGGACGTCTTGGGAGGTCGTGACCTCTAACAGGAAAAGCTCAGTCACTTTCTGCATCCAATGCGATGCTACTCGCCTTTTCCACACGCCTCCGCAAAGGCACGCGACCGGTCAAGCGTGTCTTTGGTTGTTTGCACGGCAGATATCAGTTCGACGAGTTTCTGCAAACATGGTTCACATCTATCCACACCAGTAAAGTCAATACGCACCATCACCGGCACCGGATTAAAGAAGTGTAAACCTACTCGAGCCCGCTCGTCAGCATCCTACTCGGCCTTGAATTATTACTGACCAACGACTCGACCCGCAACCCGCCTTCCCTCGTCTGACGCCGCACCGACGCCCTCCGGTACCACTGCCCCCGCAATCTTGGTGATACTAATAGACGACGTATTCGTTGCCAATATTGCGCCCTCGTTAAGCGTCTCCCTTAAGCTCC
Source organism: Xanthoconium separans (assembly GCA_038089695.1). NCBI lineage: Eukaryota > Fungi > Basidiomycota > Agaricomycetes > Boletales > Boletaceae > Xanthoconium > Xanthoconium separans. The sequence continues at coordinate 1,054 of JBBPLG010000381.1, read as the reverse complement.
GGAACACCCGTTTTTTGAGTTCGACTTGCTCCGAGACCGCCTCGACGACCATATCCACGTCGCGTAGTCCTGCAAGGTTGTCGACGAGTTGTATGCGGTCCTTGGCTTCGGCAGCCTCAGTGGGTGTGAGCCGCCCTTTGGTGACGTCTTTGGCGAGAAGGGAGGAGACGAAGGAGAAGGAGTGAGAGAGTTGGGTGGGGGAAGCATCGTGGATGAGGACGGGTACTTTGGCGCGGACAGCGGAGACGAAGGCGATGCCAGTACCCATCTGGCCCGCACCGAGTACACCCAGTCGTCTAATCCCATGCATGGTCGTTTGAGTTGAGGAGGGTCAAATCACGTGCACTAACACGGAACTAACGAAACATGAGAAATTCATCATGCCATGTCCAATCTTGAACCAAACATACTTCGACGGGACAAGTTCATTAGCCCCGGACTCTACTTATGTTAATACAGCCAAAACACCGCGTATTTATACCGATTGTCTCATTCGCAATGCGCTGAATGTAGTAGTCATAGGACGAAAATGATCACCATCAAAGCCTAAAGGTGACTGCAGCGCTACAAAATCACCCGTTGCACTACGTCCAATTTACAGTAGGGATGCATGGATGGAAACGAGCACGTACAATGGCTCAAGGTGGTCCTCGTCGCGTCCCGCTAAATGGACGAGACGACTAACACGTTGTCCATGGTAAGTAATATATGGGCACGAGAGCGTCGGCGGCTGACTGACTGAATGGAACGACCGGACTGACGTCACGAACGTCACTGAATGAATTGTGGAGCCCGATAGGGGCTAATTCCAGGAGGCTTAAATGCTCGTCCCCCCGCAACACGAATCTTTCCCTTCTCCTTCCATCACTTCCTCCCACTGGCACTTACCATGGCCATTTTCAAATCCCCATTCTCCAATCTCTCCCGCAAGGCAGCCCCAGTCGCAGTCACCAATGTAGCACTTGACTCCTGGTGCCGTCAATCGAATCCCCAACACCCTCGATTAGTCCAAAAAATTGAGATGTGCACCGCCCTCTGTGCTGGGGACGATGCT